>JAPYMA010000827.1:0-150706 GCA_035041965.1 Anisakis pegreffii | reverse complement strand
ACAATTCTATGATGATATCCTTATGTCCCTTGCCAGTGTAGTTATCATTCATCACTTGTGCTACTGAGATACTGGATAACCTCATCGATCCATTCGAGCGGTCTAAAGTTATCGTATTGAAAATAACTTATGAGTTAGTTTCTGGGAGAGCTATCATCAGGTGTTGATAATGGCTGTACTGGCATATCAAATGAAGAAAATATTCCCTAAAAATTGAGTTTCTCTAATGTAGGGTATGAATCGCCTTATGAAGTTAGCGGTAGGTCTGGAAAGTTCGCCTGGACCACTCATCTTGTAGAGTCGAGTCGCTGACTGGTGACTCGAAGTCTCAGATGTTTGTGGTTACTCGCCGAAGCTTATCTATTAGCTAGTGTCATGATGGCATTCATACAATTCTATGATGATATCCTTATGTCCCTTGCCAGTGTAGTTATCATTCATCACTTGTGCTACTGAGATACTGGATAACCTCATCGATCCACTCGAGCGGTCTAAAGTTATCGTATTGAAAATAACTTATGAGTTAGTTTCTGGGAGAGCTATCATCAGGTGTTGATAATGGCTGTACTGGCATATCAAATGAAGAAAATATTCCCTAAAAATTGAGTTTCTCTAATGTAGGGTATGAATCGCCTTATGAAGTTAGCGGTAGGTCTGGAAAGTTCGCCTGGACCACTCATCTTGTAGAGTCGAGTCGCTGACTGGTGACTCGAAGTCTCAGATGTTTGTGGTTACTCGCCGAAGCTTATCTATTAGCTAGTGTCATGATGGCATTCATACAATTCTATGATGATATCCTTATGTCCCTTGCCAGTGTAGTTATCATTCATCACTTGTGCTACTGAGATACTGGATAACCTCATCGATCCACTCGAGCGGTCTAAAGTTATCGTATTGAAAATAACTTATGAGTTAGTTTCTGGGAGAGCTATCATCAGGTGTTGATAATGGCTGTACTGGCATATCAAATGAAGAAAATATTCCCTAAAAATTGAGTTTCTCTAATGTAGGGTATGAATCGCCTTATGAAGTTAGCGGTAGGTCTGGAAAGTTCGCCTGGACCACTCATCTTGTAGAGTCGAGTCGCTGACTGGTGACTCGAAGTCTCAGATGTTTGTGGTTACTCGCCGAAGCTTATCTATTAGCTAGTGTCATGATGGCATTCATACAATTCTATGATGATATCCTTATGTCCCTTGCCAGTGTAGTTATCATTCATCACTTGTGCTACTGAGATACTGGATAACCTCATCGATCCACTCGAGCGGTCTAAAGTTATCGTATTGAAAATAACTTATGAGTTAGTTTCTGGGAGAGCTATCATCAGGTGTTGATAATGGCTGTACTGGCATATCAAATGAAGAAAATATTCCCTAAAAATTGAGTTTCTCTAATGTAGGGTATGAATCGCCTTATGAAGTTAGCGGTAGGTCTGGAAAGTTCGCCTGGACCACTCATCTTGTAGAGTCGAGTCGCTGACTGGTGACTCGAAGTCTCAGATGTTTGTGGTTACTCGCCGAAGCTTATCTATTAGCTAGTGTCATGATGGCATTCATACAATTCTATGATGATATCCTTATGTCCCTTGCCAGTGTAGTTATCATTCATCACTTGTGCTACTGAGATACTGGATAACCTCATCGATCCATTCGAGCGGTCTAAAGTTATCGTATTGAAAATAACTTATGAGTTAGTTTCTGGGAGAGCTATCATCAGGTGTTGATAATGGCTGTACTGGCATATCAAATGAAGAAAATATTCCCTAAAAATTGAGTTTCTCTAATGTAGGGTATGAATCGCCTTATGAAGTTAGCGGTAGGTCTGGAAAGTTCGCCTGGACCACTCACCATGTAGAGTCGAGTCGCTGACTGGTGACTCGACTCTCAGGTGTTTGTGGTTACTCGCCGAAGCTTATCTATTAGCTAGTGTCATGATGGCATTCATACACATTTATGATGACATCCTTATTTCCCTTGCCAGTGCAGTTGTTGTCTGTCATAGGTGAGAGTAAGGCACTTGATGACTTTAAGAAATCCAGCCGAATGGGATTAGAGGCATTATGGGCTATTTAGCTTTGTTATGAATGGCTACACTGGCATATAAGAAAAAATATCCCTATAAAACTGAGTTTCATGATCGTAGGGTATGAATCGCCTTATGAAGTTAGCGGTAGGTCTGGAAAGTTCGCCTGGACCACTCACCATGTAGAGTCGAGTCGCTGACTGGTGGCTCGAAGTCTCAGGTGTTTGTGGTTACTCGCCGAAGCTTATCTATTAGCTAGTGTCATGATGGCATTCATACAATTCTATGATGATATCCTTATGTCCCTTGCCAGTGTAGTTATCATTCATCACTTGTGCTACTGAGATACTGGATAACCTCATCGATCCATTCGAGCGGTCTAAAGTTATCGTATTGAAAATAACTTATGAGTTAGTTTCTGGGAGAGCTATCATCAGGTGTTGATAATGGCTGTACTGGCATATCAAATGAAGAAAATATTCCCTAAAAATTGAGTTTCTCTAATGTAGGGTATGAATCGCCTTATGAAGTTAGCGGTAGGTCTGGAAAGTTCGCCTGGACCACTCATCTTGTAGAGTCGAGTCGCTGACTGGTGACTCGAAGTCTCAGATGTTTGTGGTTACTCGCCGAAGCTTATCTATTAGCTAGTGTCATGATGGCATTCATACAATTCTATGATGATATCCTTATGTCCCTTGCCAGTGTAGTTATCATTCATCACTTGTGCTACTGAGATACTGGATAACCTCATCGATCCACTCGAGCGGTCTAAAGTTATCGTATTGAAAATAACTTATGAGTTAGTTTCTGGGAGAGCTATCATCAGGTGTTGATAATGGCTGTACTGGCATATCAAATGAAGAAAATATTCCCTAAAAATTGAGTTTCTCTAATGTAGGGTATGAATCGCCTTATGAAGTTAGCGGTAGGTCTGGAAAGTTCGCCTGGACCACTCATCTTGTAGAGTCGAGTCGCTGACTGGTGACTCGAAGTCTCAGATGTTTGTGGTTACTCGCCGAAGCTTATCTATTAGCTAGTGTCATGATGGCATTCATACAATTCTATGATGATATCCTTATGTCCCTTGCCAGTGTAGTTATCATTCATCACTTGTGCTACTGAGATACTGGATAACCTCATCGATCCACTCGAGCGGTCTAAAGTTATCGTATTGAAAATAACTTATGAGTTAGTTTCTGGGAGAGCTATCATCAGGTGTTGATAATGGCTGTACTGGCATATCAAATGAAGAAAATATTCCCTAAAAATTGAGTTTCTCTAATGTAGGGTATGAATCGCCTTATGAAGTTAGCGGTAGGTCTGGAAAGTTCGCCTGGACCACTCATCTTGTAGAGTCGAGTCGCTGACTGGTGACTCGAAGTCTCAGATGTTTGTGGTTACTCGCCGAAGCTTATCTATTAGCTAGTGTCATGATGGCATTCATACAATTCTATGATGATATCCTTATGTCCCTTGCCAGTGTAGTTATCATTCATCACTTGTGCTACTGAGATACTGGATAACCTCATCGATCCATTCGAGCGGTCTAAAGTTATCGTATTGAAAATAACTTATGAGTTAGTTTCTGGGAGAGCTATCATCAGGTGTTGATAATGGCTGTACTGGCATATCAAATGAAGAAAATATTCCCTAAAAATTGAGTTTCTCTAATGTAGGGTATGAATCGCCTTATGAAGTTAGCGGTAGGTCTGGAAAGTTCGCCTGGACCACTCATCTTGTAGAGTCGAGTCGCTGACTGGTGACTCGAAGTCTCAGATGTTTGTGGTTACTCGCCGAAGCTTATCTATTAGCTAGTGTCATGATGGCATCCATACAATTCTATGATAATATCCTTGTGTCTCTTGCCAGTGCAGTTTTTGTCTGTCATAAGTGGTGTTTTGATAAGTCATCGCCTCTGTTTTTAACAACCAACCACTTTCGAGAGCTTTAATCTCGGACCAGGATTGAACTGGATGAGTGTGGTTTGATCTGTGCATAGAGGTTAGAATTTTGTCTTGGTTGCCAGAACAACGTCTTCTCAGGCTTAGAATGAGTTGATGCATAAATTATAAAAATGAGCTTTCAAAGTAGCGTTTCCGGGGTAACATCATGTTATTTGTTCAAATTTCATCTTTCGAATACTCAGTTGATGACTGAAACAACTGAAAGCCAGATAGCATTCCTCGAATTGCTCTTATACCTTGTTGAGGAAGCAAGACCTGAGTCAAGCTTCATTTAGCATTTGCTTGGCTTTACCTCAAGTTACCTTTGTGTTGAACCGAAATGATTGCAGCTGACTTGACTGGATTTCGTTTTCAAATTTCGTTATTTTTTCAAAAATTGTTCATGTTATGCTGTTTCGGATTGTGCGGTTGGATAAGGGCATTGAAATCTCGTGTTTGTGTGAATATATGTTTGATTGTCCCTTTGCTGTTGATTTTGTTGTTTATGTAATTACTTTGTGTTGTTGTTTATATGATTGTTTCATGCAGTCGTCACTGTGTTCATCCTCTTTTTGGTCATTATCGTGTTTTTGATGCTGTCACGCCAGGCATAACGAAAGGAAACATTGCTAGGCATGGTTTGGTGGCGTTCCATGAGCAAGGTAAAATCGTATAGTGCATAGAGACCCTGTACAAAGCCCCCGAGTACAATTCGATGTCACATGCTGGGGTTAGACTCAACCTTGAAGCTCTTGTCTGGACGTAAGCTCACAACTTTGTTGAGATTAAGATAAATTTGAGGATATCAATGATGCGTGACGCGACAGCTGTATAAATATTTTTTCCACGTGTTACCACACATTACACCGAAATCGTCTGAAAAGATCAACGAGTTGTCTGAATTCGTCGCATTCGATGAGTTTGGGATTGTCATGGCGGCAACTGTTGTAGTTTTCTGCCGATAGGTCTAAGTGAATTCAAGTGTAGTATAGGTTCTAGTCTAAACACGATTGTTTACATCGCAGTTGGGGACTAAAAACTTGAATTTAAAGGCTTCTTGAAATATCGATGTGACAAGGCGCTTTGAAAATTTGCTAATACAAAACATTGTTAGCGATTCAGCAAAGTGTAACTGAAATGAGTAATCGTGAATTGAGGAGCAACGTTTCATGGGAAGATTTTCCGTCGCACGTACAGTAAAATAAATCTCTAGGAATGAATTAGATTCTTTCGAATATCATGGCGATATGACCAAAAAACAAGGATTCTCGAGTAAGGTGAGAGATTCTCTCGGAAGGATTTATAAAAGACATTTTGCATGTCATTTCACATAATAAGAGTGGTAAAGCAATACAACGAATGGAGCATTTATGGTGTGGCGTGTAATGCATGTTAGGGTAAATGCTACGATGAAATCAGCAAGCTGGAGTGGGCAGCGTTGTTTAAAAATTGGTGAAATGCATGGCAAAAGTTGCTGCCACCGACTACTCAGTTATTGTTATTTCGCTGCGACTATTGCTTATTACTTAAGAACGTTCATACAAAAAGTACATCAGGCCAGGCTTTGTTTAAGCAGACGTTAAATGGTCGTCTGTGCAAATAGCATGATTGACATGTGTGATTTGGAACTTGAACCATAAACATGGACCGTGAGGAACTTGGCCATGTGATTTGCCAGGTTTCAACATCCTAGTACTGAGTCAAACATCTTATATTTTTTCAAAGAGCTACAAAATATACGCATTTAATGCCGCCCAGTATTGATGGTTCATGTGGTTGTACGGTTGTAGTCACAAATATCTTATGAAAATGTAGACTAGCATTACTTGAAAAACCTGCTATTACGAGGATAACAGATGGATCAAATGCACTGCACTAATCATATTCTTATGCACCTAAATATGAGATTCAGTTACATCCAATTCACATGTCAGGTCTAGGGATATCCACATCCATCTGTTATTCTCGTAACACCAGCCAAATCCTCGCTCAGTGATTCGAACAGAAGCGAAAGATCAAATGACCCCTATATTCAATCGAGAACTTTATATTCACAATTATAAGACATTTGTTTAGAACCGTTTATTCAGAACCATCATCTATATATCCATAACGTTAAGGAGAATATCCACAAGCATACATGCTAAACTAACCCCTATCACGAAGTTTTTCAACATGTTCATCTCTTACGCCAGAGCCTTTTCCCATTGCTTTGTTGTATGTGAACCTATCAATCAATTCAAATATGAACATTTATTATTCAATATGAACACATCACAAAATTACAACCATCTCAACAAACAGTTCATGATATTGTACAAAACAAAATAACATCATTTTTGATAACAATGTCAAGGTCAGAACAGATTCAATTAGATAAAAATACGTAAAAATACATGTGCTAAAGGTAGTTCATCACTAATCAGACAGCAGAAAACAGTAGCAAAAAATGGAACCTCGAAATCAATTTTATTTTGTGATGATGTCGAAGAAATGTAATTTCAGTAAAGGTTAACGAGCATGTTATTCAGTCCTTGTTTTGATCTCACTGCATTCAGTCGTTATGATAACAGATGGCACGTTGATGCTAACGATTTCTGTCTACTAATGTGAAGTCATAAAAAGTTGTTTGTTGCTTATCCGTTGTTTACAAACTCATCTCAAAATTCCTTACAAACGCAAGTGCGTTTAGCTTTTATGAAAACAAAAAATGTACTTTGATTGGATGTTGCTGTTGTTTTTTTGCCCAACCAATATAGATTGACTCTTCAACGTCCTTGGATTAAAATTAATTCGTTTTTCTGCCAATATGATAGTTTTTGCCTGTACCAGTCTCGAATTTGCTTTGCACTTCGATGCTCTCAAAATTTCGTCTTATAGGTGCGTTTACATTCTCCCCACCTACTACACTCTATGAAACGAAAACGAATATAATAAATACCGTCGTTTCACAATCGTAAACATGCTCCTTTCGTAGCCATTCTTTCACCGTATTCAAGAATCGCTTTGTTGTGACTTAATAAATTCGAATCAGAGTTTCAAGAGGATCAAATGTTACGATTAAGGGTCGAATTTCTCGATTCTGCAATTACCAAAATCCATTTTTTCAATCTCGTCGCGTTAGTGTGTAGTTTAAGTGAATGTGTACGAAACGAAAAACTTATGTGAGCAAACGCCGACCGACCGTCTATCTGAATGCTTCAATAACTTTTAAAGCTACCATTGGCTATACAACAACACTTTCATCCACACACACACAGATACATACGCCGAATACACCTGGAAATATGGGCTGTGCTCACTAATAAAAACAGATCGCAACGAAATCCATACGCATTCCTTCAGTAGTCAGCCGATATTTCCGCTAACAATAATAAGCGCAAATCAATTTCGAATTGTCGCTTTCCTGCGTGTGTCTCGTTGCTTACATGTTCATCGTTCGTTCATCAATAAGCCTTTGAGTGTTGGCTGTCTGCTGATAATGTATGAACGCATTCCCGACGACACAACAACAACTTCCGAATAGTCAACGCTTATAGCAATAGCCAACAACCGAACTTGTTTGTCAGCCGTAACAAAGCCATTGAACATCCATCCACACGATCACGTGTGTGTGTGTTTCCATTAGTTAATCGTTCATTCATGCACTTTTTTCATGTTTTATGATGCTTTAGTGAGAGATTGTTGTGAACCGCAATGTTTGGTTTAAGATTTATAAATTGTTCGAATACAAAGTTGCATAATATGATGAAATGTTGTGTAAAGATTTAAGAACCTTCAACGTTGTACGAGATCAGTGATGTAAAACTGCACCACAAAATCGCACAGTGTGCGGATCACTCACTTCAGAATGAATCGCTTGTTCTTACGTTTCACTTGAGAATGTTGTTGATTCGGTTTGGTATGAAGAAATTATTTGTTGCAGTGAATTGGTGATTTATTTGATTGCAGTAATCCTGTTTACCATGATAACTCATGTGATCATTGTTCAACATGCTAGTTTTATCAGTGGTAGTATTGTTGTTCCCAAGGTTATTGATACGTCGTACAGTGCTCTTTTAGCAGTACTCCAAACTTCATTACAGTCATCGCTAGCATTATGTCATGATTACAGTCGGTAATATTATTATTCTTCGATCTCATCGTTAGTTCAGTTATCAATTCCAGCGTTTCACTCATGTCTTTGTTCATACACTCGTTAGGAATCGCGTCGCTAAAATCATCGTTTTTGTTCTAATTTTTGTCACTTCTAATTTCTGACTTCCCTCATAACTCGTATGAATACAGTTTGTAATCGTATCAACATGTTTATCGTAATTAATCTTATTCATTTTTATCATCAATCAAAAATAGATGTGAAATTGGATGATCGATTTATTGCGATGGAACGAGCAGTCTATACCACTGTTATTTCATGCTAATCATGATAATGACATTTTGTTTATATCCCATATCTGAGTAGTTATGAATAATTTGTGGTTATTGCCTGCAAATATGCATTCATTTTAATGCTCCATTTGTTCTATACGTTTCATTTGTTTTCGATAACATAGAAACTGAATGTTCAGATTCATTCAGTCTCTATCTTATCGCGTAGCACTCCATAATTCGTTTATATGGCTATTTTATGCCTGTATTTTCGAAATTCGTTTAAAATTTTATGAGCACTGCGAAAATTCCGAATCATAAAATCGAAAGCCTCAGCGGGATGAACTGAATGCGATGATGCGTTTTGTTGCGTGTTTACATATGTGACCATGTGATTTCCGCTGTTTTGCTGCTGCCATTGAATACGTTCGCTTTACGAAGCTATCAAAACTGCTACGTAGTAAATTTTTCAGTGTACTAGAAAAGAATCCATTGCTTATTGGGAGAGACTATGTCGACTGCCGAACAAATGGCGTATGAATTCGAGCGAGGTGAAGCCGACGTTAAAATCGGTGGATCTGGTAAGGGACGTACCAAACTTGAACAGGTAAACGATTCACCAAGCTTAGTCATGATTGCAATGATCCCGTTACTCTCATTTTCGTTCGAATCAACCGAACTGTGCGTTGTATTTCGCAAATGATTCCGTTCGTTCCAATATCTTTGCGCCACAACAGATTAAGTGAATGAAAAATTTGGTGCTACTTGGTATCATTGGAATCGATCACAATAAAATATTTTTTAAAATATCCTCTTGTTGACGAAATAATTGGGTAAGAGGGCTGACCAATCTCATCAAATGGATCTCTCGACGATGGCCAAGTCTCATGCTCACCATCATAGAAGCTGCTCCATCTGTGCGTGGCAGTTTCTGCTTATCTTTTGACGGTGTCCAGTCCATCGGTGAGAACGTTTCGAGGCTCCTTGATAAGGGTAACTGCAAGCAAGGAAAAGCATTCATCCATTATCGTTAATTACTCTATGACTTTGGATGTTTCAGGCTGAAAGTAAGTACCATAGCGAGAACACTCGTTCAATTGTAAAGAATGCTGTGAACGGAGGCGAGCGACGAAAGCTTTCATTGCTACGATCCTCGTCTTGATCAATTATGGAAGAATTTTATTGGATCGATTTATGGATTTGCTTGTGAACAAGGCTCAATCATCCGCTCGGACCTTCTCTCGGCTATTGAACCCATTTTTTTGATCATTTTCCCATGATCTTCACCTAATTATGTTGTCACTGCACGACACGAAATCATATTCGTGTAAAAATTTGAGGTCGTTCTCTTTTTTGAGACTCCTTGATAAGAATTTTCTCACTTCCCTGCTCCCTTCTGTTGCACTAATCTTAAGTAGCAGCATCTAGCATCGTTCGTATCAATTAAAATGAGCAAGTACGTCCATAGGACTAATAAAGATTCAGGAAAGATTAGGGGAAAGGCACATTTTTCTGCATCGAAATCGTTCAGTGCGGCGCTAAATGATGCTTTGTTAATACTGTTACGGATTAATCCCCACTGGCGGGCAACTTTATGTCGAAGATTAAGAATATTCAAGGGATGTGCAAGATTTTCATGTGTTTATATACATATACATTATAATCAACTACGCTTTGGTTTGTATTATCTATTTCCTTATTTGCAGTTTCCTTATCATATTTTGCATCTATCCAGTTATGTCATTTGTTCAAGTCAAGATAACATTCTCTACTTTGTATTCAATATCACATTGCTACTGATGTTATTATCGCGGTTGTTTTGCACGTCTTGCAAATATTTTTTATCTTAAATTGACATTCTTTATAGTTTATAGTCTAAATTCGTTCAGCAAATGTTTATTTATCAATCTGATAATATCATTCTTATCGCTGAACAAACATCACTTTTATTTCGCTTCACAATATGAAAATGCCATTTTTGGCGTTCTCATTGCTTGAAGTGAATGTTCTGCATAACATTCATCTTGTCACATTTCATTTATTTCTTCCAAAATATAAATGCCAATATCCTCCACATTTACAATGTTTGAATGCTTTATGTTCTGTCAATAAAATGTAATTCATTCCAATTTCTTGTGACAAAACAATGGGAATTGCATTGAAACTTTTTCACTTGCATCTCTTTTCGGGATCGCTCTTCTGTTGTTTTATTTGGCGAAAATCATTTGGGAAAAGACGAGTCGAAACGCTATTGCGCAATTCCGAATGACTCGACGAAAACCCTCAATTAAAGCGGTTGTTTCTGCAAGAAATATCAGTCAATTGCTATTATGAATGCTGAATGTCAACATTTCTTGAATATATGAGCAACATAAATAGCTGTTGATGAAATTGGCAATTTATATGTATGAGGTGAGTTTGTGGGCAAGATCGACTGCTTTCGATATTACGAAAACATTCGTTTTCAATTGCTTTACTTGCATTGCTATGCTTCACGTGTATTGAATGCCAGCAACACAAACAATTGCAATATTTTGATTATGGCTAACGTTCGCTCAACACACAACACATTCGTTATTCCAATGCACGAGCAGCTGATAAATCACATGTTCAGCTGATTTCCTCGTCTATTTGGTCATTTTTCTAGGCATTCTCATCGATTTAAAATGTTCCACTCCAGCTTCAGAAGAAATTGTGCTATCTTTGTAGTGCTTTTTTAAACATCGCAGAACTGTTCGAAAAACTTTCAAAGCTGATTGACAGTTGGCTTGCCTCGCTTGATAAGAAAGAATTTTTGGTGTAGTTTGTTCTTCTCTCGATAAAATGATCGCGATAAGCTTTGAAGAAGTTCCGTAGTAATATCCTCAAATGAGTCGTCACTTGTTGAGTTTTTCTTACACTAGTCATTTCTGATTATATTTTTATACGGTCAGCCACAAAACCTCCAGTCACAGTTCCCGTTTATTATACGTCTAATCAACGGGCGATCGATCACATTCCTCATTAAGATCAAAACACTTACATAAGGTCGTAGAATGCGATAAAAGTTTCGTTCTGATTCCAGAATAAGAATTTTCTGCGCTTCTTTCTCAAGCAATAGTTGATGCTTTGTCATCGGGAAAATATTGAAACAAAACGAAACGCGTTCAGATGGTGCATAATGAGGAATGCTTTCCATAAACTCATCAAATGGGTAAGCATATCGGATCCAACTGCAGCAGCAAGACTATTGCTAGACAGAACAGATATTGCTGCATGCTCTGAGGCATTTGCAATCTATAACTCATCATGTTATTTTCAGTGTAATTTTTAAGAAAATGTACATTGGGCTCGGTGAATATCTTACGATTATTATTGCCGCATTCTATGCAAGTTTTCGTTTGCTTTGCATTCGACAAGGCGATCGTTTGCATACTCTCGATAACGACCGCTATTTTATGGCAAGTTCGAGTTTACTGCGAAGTTTGATTACCATTCTGAATCCAATCAGCAGCACATCAAGTCATGATAAAATTGAATATATTCATTAGTAGAAAATGATAATGCAGCAATTGAGGAGGAGGGAAGCACGTGTGAATGCTTTCGAAGGTCATTTATCAAAATGCGAATGGAAATGCGCAGTTTCATTTGTCAGAATCATCAAACACCTGCAATATACAGTTATTTGCAACAATCACAACTTAGTGCAACAATCACTTCAGGAGACTTTATGTGGTGAATTTCTTCTGGGTGAGGAGAGGAATGGCTGGACCGAAGCCGAATTTGTTCTTTGGTAATCTACTGCAGATGACGGATGGCTTTAAAACATTCGATATCCAGAACACAAAAATTTACGGGAAAAATTTTGGGTATGCCATCGCTTTGATTGCTTTCCAACGAAAAGTTTCAAAAATGCTTCCAAATCACATGCTAAAGTTTCAAATGACTGAATCGCTTCAATGATTTGCCAGTATTATATGAAACTGCACTCTCAATTGAAGATGCAGTGTTAAAGACGCAACAACAGTTGCCTTATAATTTTGATGAAAGCCTTTTTTATTTCAGTACTGTAATAGCCGGAAATCCCACTTTCACAACATCCGATTTGAATTTACTCAGGCAAATACTCGTTAAAAAATTCGGTTGTTTCATTAATCGCGAGGTTGGTAATTAATAAATTAATTGATAAAGTCATTGTAGGCAGTTCGTTTTTTAGTTCTTATCAGCTATATTTATACTGGAATGCTTTGCGATCAGAGAATGCATGGTACATCTATAATGTCAACATACGTAATTGACACATAATGTAAACATTTTGACAGTTGTAAACTCAAGAAAAGTGAGAAAATCGCTCACAATCAGTCAAAAGTCCGAATACACTTTCAGCATTTATAAAGCACTTTCATGAAAACACAACAAGAACGTCTTGAAGCAAATCCTCTTCATTTGTCAATGATATTTTTTGAATTACAATTGACCCTCATTTTTTTCAAAAATTTTCAGTATTCCACGATTTTTGGACACCGCAATCCAAACGATTCATATTGACTGTAAGAGCCTGCAAATGAAAATACTCACGCATAGCCATATAACATTTGTGGCTTTATTACAGAATGTTAAATGGTTTCAGAAGGTAAACGAGAGATATGAATTGCAGATTCGAAATATCACTTACAATGAGAACAACATTCAAAGCAAAATGATGCTGGTGCTGAAAGATCAGCTGTGGAAAGACGTTCGAAGAACCGCAACACCTGCCTTCTCATCGGCGAAGATGAAAAATGTTCGTTTCTCATGATCGGTTACAAATTCGAGCGAAATAAAATGTATTGGATTATTTTCGTCTGCTGATTTGACATTGGTTGAATTAATGAAGTCGCCTAGAATCTCGAATGGATTCAGTTTGTCTAGGAAAATCCAGAACGATTCATTTACTTCGAATAAAAATTTTAAAAGCAGAACGAAGTATTTGTCATTTTGACTACCATTCTGTGCCGGATTCTTTAGAAAGCTTGAACTTGATTTCAGATGTTGCCATTGATGGAGGAATGTTGCAGAGATTTAATTGCGACATTCGACAACATCATCGATCAAAAGAATGGCGAATTCGAAGCGAAGGAGTGAGATAATACTATTTTGTAAAATCTAAGAAAAATTATCAGCTATTCATTACAAAACCAGAACATTCCAGTGACCATTTTCTAAATGATTGATTGGTCCAATGCAGTGGTTCACATAGGAGGTGAAATTTCTCATTTTGGGTAATTTGGAGGTGTCAAGAGGTAATGGAGAGGGTCGGGAAATTAGTATTTCGTGCAGTTGTTATATTTTGATTGCACGCCATTGTGGTGGTATTATTAGTATTTTTTAACACGGATTTGTAAATGGCAACAATCTTCATCCTCCCGTTTTCTGAATATCATTAGCTCGTCCAGGTCTAACAGGGTTTTCATTCTTTTCCTTGCTGCTATAATCACTCTCATAGCTTTTATCACCAGAAGTGTTCTCTTCTGCTAATTTCTCATTCATTTCACTCAACAGTTAAAGTCAAATTCTCATTCTTTCAAATACACTCTATAATTAATCATTCGACTGTTGAGCAATTCAATTCGATTGCTGTATTGTTGTTTTCGGCTGTCAACACTCGTCAACGTATCAAGTAAATAGTATATGCTACAGAATGAGAAATCGATTCGAACTGTGAAGTGAAATGAATGAGAAAAACTCATCAATAGAACGGTATTTGCATGTGATAGCTATGAGAGTGAGTAGAACACGTCTGAAAAGAATGAGAATCTATCTGAATCAGTTTGAAGTGAGCGTGTCACAGACAATAGCCTTTCATGCAATCATAATCAATTGCAATAATGAGCAACGCAGCGGTCTAGGACAGTGGTTCTCATAGGAAGTGAAATTACCCGTTTTGAGTAATTTGGGGGTGTTGGGACACGGCGGCCTGCCAGATCATCAAAAGGGGTAATGGAGCACCTGAACGTGAGATCCACTGGTCTAATGATTCAACAACTGGTTTCATAAATATGGCTAAGTTTTCAATAAATTATCCCTAGTTCAAATGCATCTAGACCTATAAAGTCCATTATTTCAACATGAAATGATTGGTTTATTTTCATAAGTTGATGTAGTCACATACACACAAATGTAAACATCAGTGTTTTTGAAAGCACATGGTAGTGTATGTCTTCATTCAAAATTCATCTTAAAGATGATATCAAACGCAATTTCAATTTGCAGCATTTGTGGAAACTATACAATGGACACAATAGCGAAATGTGCGTTCGGAATGAATGCTGGCTGTCAGCATGGCGATTCTTTATTCGCCAAATATGCTCGCAAGCTTCTCGGAATCACCTTCTGGGATCCTCGAATATTCTTTATTAGTTAGGCATTTTTTCATATCCTCTTCTTCAAACAGTTTTGTAAATCTGAACCCAAATCGCGGATCACACAATAGCTCAGATTTTAAGAATGTATGTATGTGATAACACGATAACTCTGCAAACATCACATGGAACATTACTTCCAACTTATTCGTTTACTTATAAAATGGCCAAATTGTTTCAAGTGAACTGCGTGAAGGCATAAAAAGTTGCTTGCAGCCCTATTCCCGAACGTTGCTCGACGTATTGAGATTCTAACGGGTCATCAGATCAACCTTGATCTCGAAACCAGATACATTGTAGACGGAATACAAAAAGTCATTAAGGAACGACGATCCAATCCAAATGTCGTATGTTTTCGCCCAGATTTCCTAACTGAATAAGTTCTGCCGAATGAAATATCCTCAAAACCACTGAATGAGTATTGCTCATTTTTTTGGAAATAATTATAGAATCATAGTTTTTCATTCAGTTGATAATTATAATCTCACGATCAGCGATAATATCTCGAACAACGTTCGAAAATACGACTAAAAGCAACCTTTTATGCCTTCACGCAATTTACTTGAAACGATTCAGTCAATTCATCATTTTGATAATGTTTTGAAACATGTTGGTCATTTTATCATTCGGATTAAAATCTCAATATTGTCAATAGAACGTCGCGCAAAACAATACCAAAATAATGAAATAATGTAAACTTTTGAAGGCATAAAAGCTTGCTTGCAGCCCTGTTCCCGAATGTTGCTCGACGTATTGAAATTCTAACGGAGCATAAAATCAGCAACGATCTCGAAACCAGATACATTGTAGACGCAATACAAAAAGTCATTAAGGAACGACGATCCAATCCAAATGTTGTATGTTCTCATATGAACTTTTCAACTGAATAAGTTCTGCCCAATTAAATATTCTCAAAACCACCAATACTTATTTCTTAACAAACAATACGGTCACATATTTGTTCATTCGTCTTATAAGTATTATCCTCTGATATGAAAGTACCATTCACATGTATTATAATAGGAAGACAGACTTGAAACGGTTGTTATTTTGCGAATTCTCACTCAGATGTTACTTTTGTAATTGCAGATCCAGCACGATTTCCTTCAACTCCTATTGGACTGTTCCGAGAAGAAAACCGACGACGGTGAAGTGGATCTTGCGATTACGAATGATGTGATCTCGAAAGGTGGTCATAAGGTAATCGAAAAGCAGTTGACTACTCAACGTTCTTGTCCTAAATCACAACATTTTTTTAAATGATCGAATTTTCTATCGCTTGAGTTTAGGATGATTTATGCTTCATTATGCTATTGAATTCTGTTAAATTACTTATGAATTCCTTTATTGGTCTCTTGAGGGTAGAGAGAGAGAGAGTCATACTCGGCAGTATTTCCTTACAGATGTGAGACTTAATTTGTCGAAAAATTTCAGATAGAGCTGAGCGATGAGCTGATTATAGCGCAATGCTTCATATTTCTTGTTGCCGGCTATGAGACGTCCTCTTCAACCATACAGTTCTGCTTGTACAACCTGGCTACAAATCCACAAGTTCAAGAGAAAGCTCATGAAGAAGTGATACGAGTCATAGGCGATAAGGTTGAGCATTTCGCGTTTACCTACAGCTATTCATAAGTGATACTTCAAAGCAAGACGATTACACAGCTGAAAATATTCGCTTTTGGAGAGAACATTCCAAAGTATTCATTGAATAAAGCAAACGTGAAGAGCCATTCCTTGTCAGCTTATTCGAAGATGCACGTTTGAGTTAATTGCTCTTTTGAGACAATATTGGTTGAAAAAGTTCGATTCGAAGTCTCTATCGTTTCATCACAGTGTTCATCTAAATTTAGTCGCACAAACGTTCACATGAATGAATAAGTTTCTAGCTGAATATTGCAGAAAGTGATTGAATACGAAGATCTCACAAATATGCCATACGTCGATCAAGTCATCAAAGAAACTCTTCGAGTATTCCCTCCAATACCAAGGTTTGCGAACGCTTTTCGCATCGTTATTTGTATCTGCCATATCATCATGACTAAAACAGGGCTAAAAGGCTAAAACAGTGCGAACGGAAACGCGAGCATTGTGGCCAGCAACGTTATAAACATTTGATAGTCTGACCAATCCAGGTGATCCAGGTTATATCATCATGATTTTCGCATGATTTGAAGCTGTTGATTCATGGAAATTCGAAAGAAAATATGCATGCTCGAACATACAACAAATTTGCATTCCATCGATAAACTTAAACGAGTTCTCTCAAAAAGTGGCAGAACAATTGAACGTGACAAGTTGGAACTGATGGATCAACTTCAGCATTGGTCGTTTGTGCAATGAGGACGTAGTTATTGATGGCATCAAATTCGAATCAGGCTGTCATATTCATGGATCAACATTCGCAATTCATTTCAATGAAGAGCTCTATGAGAATCCAGAGCAATTTCGACCTGAAAGGTGCTCTAAATGCATGATGATTACTCTTCTTGATCTCTCTTCACCACCAGTTCGCATTATCAAAATATCATTTTTCATGTAACGTATCGAGCAGTTATCTATAAATTAAAGATGAGTTAAAATTGCGTGTTTGATTGTTTCGAATTCAGTTCAGCCGTTTCAGATTCTCTGCTGAAGAGCGCAAAACCACTGATCCACTAGCGTTTCTACCGTTCGGATTCGGACCTCGTAACTGTATCGGAATGCGATTTGCACAACTTGAAATGCGACTGGCATTAGCCCACATGTTGAAACGTTTCAAATTCGTCACCAACCAAAAAACACCCGTAAGATCGAAATTACATCTCTCATTTCTGTTGATCTAGTTGGCTGATTTTCACAATTAATCATTGTCTACATTCGTGACTAAGGGCATGACGAAGAATGAAGACTGAAACATACGAAGAATTCGTCTTAGCCACAAAATTAGGGTGCGACTTATCTCACAGACTTCAGCAGAAATATTATAGTGAATAATCACACACGATCAAAAATTTTTTCCATAGATCAACAGAATTTAAATGTTCGAAGAGAAAGTGCTGAGAGTGATTACGGTGAAAATCTTTAATGATTCCAGTTGCACACAGGAGGGATTAATGCAACCCATTAAGAAGTTTAATGAATTCAGTGATCTCTTCAATTTCAGGAACCACCGCTCAAAATCAACGCGTTACCGTTCACAAAACCAGCTGTTCCCATCTATCTTAGCGCTATCCGGAGAAATTCATGAGATCAATGTATTATACCTCACATTTGTCTCCATATTAGGTTTAACTTTTTACATTACTTTGATTACTATATCATGCTCATGTAGACATGTTTCTTTTTTCATCGGAGCAGGGTTCCGAAATTTTTGTATCATAAAAAATTTTGTTTGTCTTAAAATTGTCGAGAATTCGTCGTTATTTTCTGTCTCTTAACGAGATAACTCATCGTCAATAACTCATTCAACAAATAGCTCATTCTATCTTTCGTGATGCTAGTTTTCATGTTGTATTGTCTTTGTTCGTTGGTTTTTAGAATGTGTTTTGTCAAATTCTTGAGGATTTAATGTGTATAAACGGTTATTTCATTTTTTTCTCTTATAAGTTATTTCATTTTCTTTTTTTTCTCTTATTTTTTTCTCTTAAGCATCTCCGAGAGTGCTTTTGGTATCTTTTTGAGTAGTTCTTGGAATGAAGAGGGATTGCGTAAGTGCATTAATGTTTAAAGTTTACAAACACATACACTTAAGCTATCCTGTCAAAAAACATTAGTATCGTAGCGTGTTGATGTTTTATGATGAGTTAAGATGGTTGGTGCTCATATTAGAAGACACAGAAATGATTTTCTGTATCACTTTCTATATGATTACTTTACTATGTTCATCGAATTATTACTACCAATACATTATTTATACATTAACTACTTCATGGAAATACGTTTTGAAATGAATGCTTACTCTCTTGCGCTCACCTTCTCATTTCTTTTGCCATGCATTTCATTTTTTCGTGATGGAAATTGCCGTAATTATTGGCAATTTCTGTGAACAACAAAAGAGCGATCGTCCATCAATAATGATTGCTGAGTACGACCTTCAGACAGAGGATCGTCCCATTACGGCAGACGAAACGTCCTTCGAAATGAACTTTCACTATCAGTGCAATGTTGATGCATTTTCGATGAGAGTGAGTGGGACAGGAATTATTTCTCAGTGATTTTTTCAATGTTGTTTGAAACAACTCACTTCGACCTTTTTGATCGTTAACCCAATGTAATTTTACTGAAATCATAAACCTGCCACGAATGCAAATGATTACTGAATATAAATTCTTTGTTCTTCAATAATTCATCGCCTTTTCTCATTATACGCCTATTTATTGTCCAATGAGTAGTAATCAAAATCTATTCAAGATCCAAAAAAACTATTTCTGTGAGTTATTTATGCGTTGCTTCATAAATCTGCGAGAAGGTCCTCATTCATTTGAGGCATACAAAGTGATTTTGGACTGTGAGCAAAAGAAAACATCAAATCTGACTACGAGAAGAATTGTACTCATGGATGAGTTTTTTTTGCTACAGTTCTGTTCAGTTCAGTGTTTCTCAAGTTTCTTTCAATTTGTTCACCCCATCAGATTGTTTTTAATTTCTGTATTATGCCTGAAGCAGTACGTTCCACAATCGTACTTCTAGTTTTTCTTATTTCAGTTCAGTATTTTCTTCGGTTGTTTGTGCCTTATTGTTGAACGATTTCGCAGAAAATGAGAAAAGAAATAAAATACTGAATCCATTGTTCGAAGCAATTCATCGTTTCACTCAACAAAAAATTTTGAGGATCACCAATCAATCTATACTATAATACAAATCAAACAACAATGAAAGTAGTGCAAATAATAGTGTATTCATTCGCTGCAATTTCAAATTGCAGATATTTTTTCAGCTTACAACAAAGTCGAATGTAGTGAAATGTGTGTAGAATCGATGATTTCTCGTGAACGGTTTTTTTTTATTATGTTGGATTTATTAAGCTCAATTGGTTAACCTTCCGAAAGAAAAAGTCATACGTGCTTTTTGATTATACTAATTATGCACGTATTCGTGAAAATGCCATGTACATTAGTATTTTGACGGTTTTAACTGTAAGTTAGAGCAAAATAAGCAGCAAGAGTTTGCAAATGTTTTGCGTTATTAACAGCCATAGGTAACCTTTTTTTTGAATGAAACTACGGCAGAGTTCCACGTAGTCCATCTGCCCACCCATCAGATCTAATGCGATCCAACTTATGCAGACAATTGAAAATTTCACAATATTATTGAAAACAGCTAGCTGCACGTAAAATAAAGACGTGTTGTTGGAAAAGATTTATACATATGAATTCTATGAAGAGTTCCATCACTGCAGCCATTCTCGTATATTAGACGAACGGATAAAAACACGTTCTCTCATCCACTTAGCGCAGGCAAATCCCCAGTATCGGATTAGCTGAGAGAGTACTGAGGAAGAGAGCTATGAGGATTGAGAAGGATCTGAAATTTCAGCTGGATGAAAGCTTTCAGATGGTGCTGAAAGTTTGTGGCAGTGAAAGAGGCAACTGAATATGAGGAATATGAGGTAAGTGAGAGCAACGCAACGAGTTATAGCAAATGCTCTAGCAAAACTGCAGTGCAAATGTTCGCTATTTCTCACTGATGCTCGATCACAAAATCATCTTTGTTAGATGCAAACAACGATGCATAACGGAGACGCTGCTAAACCAGAAACTTAGCTATACCCCGTTCATCACAATTTTCATACGTTAGCCTCAATCGTTTGATTTCCTCACAATTGATATGTTTGTTTTTGCGATTCCAAAGAACATATTGTTTACGAGTTTATTCCGATAAATTGGTACTCCTAGGAGTTTTAGTTGGCGAGTGCACACATTTGCAGTTGAATCTGTAATTGAGTTAAGAATGTAAGTGCAGCGATTGCTTGTGCTCACTATCAGTCAGATGATTGTTGAATCTATTTGAAGTTTAACTCGTCACCCAACTTAGAATTTATGTGAATTTGTTCAATTCACTTCATGCTAATCATTGTTATTAAAATTAAAATTCACTATCGTCCTTTTGGTTATTTCTCTGAAGTGTGAAGGATTGTCTGCGTGCAAATGACGTTTGCCAGTGTAAAGGTCAAGTCAACCAGTCAGTTCACTGGCAAACAAGTCATTTTGTTTCGTTTCGACGAGACGACTTGTCAGCGATCATTTTGACGAGAATATTCCATTGAAGTAATAATTCCACTGAAAGTTTTTTCAGCAACTTCTCAGAAGGCACTCTATTGTATCGTACTGTCAATCACGTTGTTCAATCATATTCACTTTTTGAATCATTCACTTGATTTGATTCATCAATGAGAACTTCTCTCGTCATAATTCCATGAATACTTTCTGTTTGCTTCTTTTGGCCGCAGTCTTTTCCTATTCTCCCCTAACAGCAGAATCTATCTATGTATCTTTATTCATTGTAACCATGAAATTGCATGTGTAATCATCATTTTTTACGCATGGAAGTTGTAGTGCAGTATCAGTCTTGTATACGCACTTCAGAACCTTTGCATTTTCAATTCTTTTTCTACTAGCTTTCATCCATTCAAAATATTGTCTTCTTAAGACGTCTACCTTTCTCGAATTCACTTCACTGGCTCTGAATGGATGTTAAGCATCATATTTGTTTTGATATGCTCCACACTATGTTATGAAGTCTAAAATCTTAATTTTCATTGTTTATTTATATTGAAAATAATTGCAATGCCAATATTTTGATATCAGTTTCGAACACTTCAGTGCAGCAGTATACGTTTATGAAACGCTCATTACAATGGAAAACGGAAAATTGCAATTAATTAAGTTTCTACTTGAGTATCATTGAGTGTTTCCAAGTGTTATTTGTTATAAAATGCGCGAATGTTTTTTCAGACTAGACCCCTGAAATGATACTATTCAAACGTATTTTAACTGGAAGATTGCGTCAATTATGTTGCACTAATTGTTTACACATAAAATGAATCAGCATTGCACTTTCATTAGCTTTTGAACAGAATGAAACAAATTCAGATCTCTCTCTCCCATACAAACACACGTAACTCTAGGATTCTCGATGACTTGAAGGAAGTTTGGAACAAGATTAAAGTGCGATTTCAGCTTATCTTCAGATCAATTGTTTGATATCGCTTTCAAACTTGTGATATCGCACTTAGTCCTGATCGTTTATGATCAATTATGCTTGCTGAATGTATCATCTACTGATTTTGGTTAACATTTCCAGCAATCAGAGCATTGTCAAAAACTGAATAACCTTTCGGTGAAACTAAACACAGTGATTCCAAACCACGCAATAGTTAGATCCTTTAAATGATACCATTCAAAATACCATTCAAACGTATTGCATAAAAGAATGCATTAATTATGCTGAATATTTTTTTTGAAATAGACAAATCTAATTGTATGTGAGCATGACTTTACCAGGTAGGTATTATTTTGTAAAAGCAAGGATTGTTTATGGAAATTTGCATCCCAGATATCTATTTCATCATTTAAAATCACCATCTATTACTGCATCATCATCGACAATAATGAGTCGTCGTTAAGTTTTTACGGCGACGAACTAACAAAGGCCATATGGTGTGTTCCGTTCACAATCGTTGCAGAATTCTTTGCACGCACTCTCAGTTTTGCAGATGCTTTTTGCTCATTGTTAGACACTCCAAATTTATTATTTATTTTGCTTTCGCAGCGTTTTGATTCTCATATTGCGCACCCTTTAAAGACATATCAATTGATGATTTATTGCTGGGAAAACAAGCTCATTTTCAGGTATGAAGCTGCTTCTCCTGATCGGCTTCTTGATATGTCGTGCCTCGGCCGATATCTTCTCATCGATGGCCACAATGAAGGCACTTGTTGGAGCCGAAAAAGATATACCAGTAATGATCAACGCTTACATTGAGAGGGAAATGGAACGACTCGAATATCTTCGCAGGTATTATACAAACTGCTCTGTTAACGTTTCAACAATTTCTTTTGATTGTGTGATCATTTCAGCTAATCAGTGCACATTTGATAATCGTTAATGCATTAAGATAGACTTCATGCAATCTTCTCATGAATCAATTCATATTGATTCTTCAATATATAGGATGAATTGCTTCGAGATTGCATATTTCGAATTGTTTACAAGAGAAGAATTACGAGAATGTAAAAAAATCGTCTGATTTAAACAGTTATATGATACGCATCGAGAAAGTGCTGCTCCATGCATCGTTTATAGCACATCCTTCACTATTTTATGATGAGAACGAATCAATTCTCGTGGTAACTTTCACATTTTGTTGCCTTCTTTCGTGTCAAGGTCAACGCCACAAACACAAAATTCATCGTCCTTAAACTATTCGAGAAAAGAAGCATGTAATGCTAAAAATAACCGTAACAATACGTGCAAAAGTACTTCGGTTGATAGTTCGTAGCGATTTTGCTCGGCACAACTGAAATCGTATCCGCTAAGCACAATAAAGAATAACAAATTATTGGATGTGGATGCACTGATGAGATTGCATACATCTGTCTCATAAATCACATTTAAATGATTGAAGGATTAACACTCCTAGTGAAAGTGTTCTTTGCTCGTTTGATCATTTACAACTTCAATCAGCAATCGATCATTTACAATTGGAGATATCATCGATCATTTGAGATAACATCGCAGTTGATAGCCCCAAACCATTTTTTTGCGGATGAGGAGATACTTTCATATTTGCAGAAATGACAACAGAAAATCGTTTGTCATTTACAATCGGCTCGCTGATGCGGATATTTAAAGTCTCAAAAATATCAAGAAATTGGGATTAAAATCAGGATTCAGCGTTATTCTCGCTGATTTTTTTTTGCAGATTTGCGGATGATGTTCAGCAACGTAACGACAACGCAATCGCCGATGGTGAAGAGTCGATAACGCATCCAATTAACGCGTTCTTGCTGATCAAAGAGATGACCACTGACTGGACAAAAGTTGTCAATGTGATGTTGTCGAATTCAGCCGAAGAGTTCATTCGTAACGCTACACATCAAAGAATCATGAAACGTATCAGATATCCCACTGATGTTAGTCTTTTCGGCAACTTGTGAACTCATATGAGGGATATATTAGCGAATGCGCATGTGAATTTTAACTCCTTATGAGCTTCTAGTCCCAAGCACAAGTCCAAGCATAAATCTGAATTAAACTTAGGTGACAACTCGAGCTAAAATTCATCTGATCGCATTTCTAAGCCCAAGCGCGTTTTGCACTTGGCCATCTTTCCGAACTGTTTTTTTTGCTCAATATATCTCAAATAGTGTAGATCATACAAATTATGAAATTTTGAAATGAATTCTGATCGTGACAGAAATTCCAATTCTTGGATTGCGACGGCATGCAAGAATTCATTGGATAGCGATTTGCTGATTGTGAGAATGCATTTCGTTAATGCTGAAAATAGATCTCACACAGAGTTGTTTCCATATAAAGCGACGACGTTGCAGTTGTTTGGGAATGACCAATCTCGTAATCAAATTTGACCTATCAGTCGAAAAATAATATTATACAAGAAAGCAAAGAAACAAGTGCAAAGCATTGAATCGGAGCATAGAAGAAATTCAGGCGTTTGATGATAATCTAACAAGCAATTCGTTCGTTGTCTTTAAGGAGGATCTTGCTGGAGCAGCCATAGGTTTGTTGCGTCTTCAAGATACCTATCGAATGGACACAACAGATATTGCTAACGGCAAAATTCTTAATTCACGTATGCGAACCGTTTCGCTAACCGGTCAGTGATCTTCGACTCGATGCATTTATTCATCAACTTTTACGAGCGTTCCAGTGACCAGTTTCATTACAATTCAGCAATATCGAGACCTATTGACGTTTTTAGACCTGTTGGAATGTTATAATGAAGGCACGATTGAAGACTCAATACGCCTTCTTTCAGATGAAAACTCATTTTCCAGTAATAAAATCGTCTAAAAATAGAACCTCTTGGAGAAATGTTTTCACAGTGTTCATTTGTAATAGATTTAAGAAAGGATCTATTTCTTTTCAGCACATGACTGCTTTGAGATTGGACGTATCGCTTACAATGACTACGACTATTATCATACGATTTTGTGGATGCAAGAAGCGAAAGATCGAGTTGAAAAGGAAGACGTGCCAACTGCAAATTATGAAGATATTCTCGAATTCCTCGCATTCGCACTCTACAAACAAGGCAATCTGAAGAGAGCACTTCAACTCACTGATAAACTGGTCAGAATGTGTAAGCTGCATTCATTCGTATCCTTGCCCACTTGGAAATGATAACAGTTTGATGGAACATGCTAGAGAATGATCGAAATTTTGCTTAATTCCTCTAGTCAATTTCTTTGGAGACATTTCGACTAGAAACTGCTCACGCAATTCAAATTGAAGGATTTCTGAATGAACAATTAAGTGATTTCCTTGCTATACGATTATCGTGGAATAGTGAGTTAAGGGTAACGATGAAGTTAATTTGAAGCGCCAAAACATCCACGTGCGAGAGGAAATCTGCGATGGTACGAAGATTTGCTGGAAGACGAAGGAGTGCGACGTGTTGACATGCGAAGGAATATTCCACCACTGTCGAATCCGAGACATGACGGAGGACTTGAACACACCGAAAGAGACATTTATGAGGCGCTTTGCCGTCATGAAATACCTGTGGTCAGTCTTTGAGAACGTCGACATTCGTTGGCATTTTCGATACATTCTCAATAAACAATTGCAATTTCTTACCAATCAATACCCTAAAAATGCCCAAGTAAAAATTTTGTCACAAGCGAGTGTTTTCTGGAACATGTATACTTTGGAATCATTATAAGTGATCGATTTTTTGATGTTACTGTCCCGATATTTTTAAAACTTCATAAACTGAATTCCATCCGTCAGCTTACATGCTCCCATCACGTATAGAAGGAAAAATAATTTGCTGATTGTGAGGCAATTGCAAAGTTTCTATTGATATCAGCTCATATGATTTCAGAGTACAAAGGCACTGTCCCGATTGTACTGCTACTACAAAATGGACCGGCCATATCTGCGTCTGGCGCCGATCAAGGTGGAAATCATGCGTTTCAATCCACTAGCTGTGCTCTTCCATCAGATCATGTCCGACGAAGAGGCTCGTGTCATCGAAATGCTTGCCGTACCCAAGGTTAATGTTGCGCTCTTTTAGAGCACCCCTTGTTTGAGAAATTAACATTGATAGAGGAAATAAATGACATGGAAAAAATTTATCAAGTAAACGAACATCAATTGCTGATAATTTATCTTTGAGACGATTACGTCAAGCTTAAAGATTTTAGAATCAAAATGACAGCATTTGGCATAATGTTGAAATGAAAATTAACTCATTTGATAAGGGAAGCGAACAAAACCAGTTCAGTCATTGTGTAATTCAGTTAATTTGGCTGATTAAGTTCACCAGCACATTTGACCATTTGTGAATGGCAAGCAATTTTTCACAAAATCATTGTTTACAGCTGAATCGTGCAACTGTTCAGAATGCAGTGACCGGTAGCCTGGAAACAGCAAACTACCGAATCAGTAAGAGGTATTTCAACTACTAGCAATTGCACTCAATCCGTGTTTATTGCGTTGCGTTTAAAAACAACAATGATTTACTAAGTCGGTTCAGGTCATGAAAACTTGTAAATGCTAACAATACAAACGAATCAGATTGCATCCATTCGAAAATTATTTTGAAGTTTTAGATCAGCAAACTTTCAATAGGTATCGTATGTTAGCACTACACTACATGTCAAAGAATATAACCTAATTCACAAGACCGGAATTGATTTCAACCAATATCAATATCAATCAATCTGACCGATCGCAGACCTGTCACTAGAGCGGTAGAACGCGATGAAACGCATCCATCTCATGTTAATGGCAACGTTTTCTTAAGAAATATATGCCATCAGATAATGCGACGCGAAAATTTGCAGCGCATGGCTAAGACCTCACGAACACGAAGTGGTTGATCGCTTCAACAAACGTCTCGATTTGGCAACGAATCTCGAGATGGAAACCGCTGAAGAACTTCAGGTACACCAACTATTCATCAGTGTCGAGCTTAAAGCGTAAAAATGCTTTAGGATAGTGTGCATTGCAATGCGGGAAGAGCAAATGGCAGTGAAATTATTAGAGAGTTGTAAATTTTGAAATGAACTTATCACATTTCAGATTCAAAACTATGGAGTTGGTGGACATTACGATCCTCATTTCGACTGCGCGAGAGTAAGTTTGTATCGTTGATCTTGAGGGAGATCTAAACATGAATGACTGTATGCACTGATAAATTATTGTTCGTCGATGCAATCATGTGAATTATACCGTAAACGTTTTCTGATATCTAAAATTGACACGATCGTTAAAGAGGGACTCCATAGCAGTGAAAGAAATTTGACAAATCAATGACCTCAACCTCAAGGTTCTGTGCACTGTTAACAAGGAGTGCAGTATAAGGAAAACAAAAATTCATGCAATATGAAGAATTTTTATGTTGACGAGTACAATTCCATGTTCATGCAATAAAGAATTTTATGAAAGATTTCCCCAAATCAGTCGATAAAATTTAGAAAGAAGAAAAGAATGCGTTCAGGGAACTCGGCACTGGAAACCGTATCGCCACAATCCTCGTTTATGTGAGTTTATTTCTTAACGTTAAAATCATCAACTTCAAATATTTCGATGCTTTTGAATATCACCAACAAAAAACTTCGAAGACAGCAACCTCCTTCGATCCATCTATCTTTCGCTCATTCATCTATTCGACGGCACAAACGCAATATCAGATATTCTGTAAAGGCATATTACATCATTTCAATATCTTTCAGATGACTGAACCAGAAATTGGAGGAGGTACCGTCTTCACTGATGTAAAAACATCAGTAGCATGCACCAAGGCACGTTCTCTCAATTTATTAAAGTTTGATATGTGTAAATTATTCTATTTTTATTCTATTCTTCCTAACAACAACAAATCCGTTTCCAAGTTAGACTACTTGTTTTCAAGTCAAAACTTTTGATGAACTTGCGATAAACTAGTTGTGTTTCATTGTATTTATGCACTGATGTCTGCAATAAGTCTTGTGACTCTCTGCATGCAGAAACAATCCATAAAGTAGATTCGTTAGCTTGCTTACAATTAGATGCGTTCATTGACATTGAAAGAGACTAGCTAAATAGCAGGCAGTTCTCTTGTGTTGTTCTATGCACAATCTGTTGTATGAATAATATCTCAAAAAGAATGTTCAATGAACTAGTTTAATGCAAACATTGAGATAGCTCAGAAATAAACCAGTCATGTGGATCTATCCCACATGCAGTGCCTACTCAGAATGAGGATTTAACAACGAACAAACTTCCAAATTAACGATAAGTGCTATTTCGTTCAGAATGCAGCACTGTTTTGGTATAATTTGATGCGAAGCGGTGAAGTGGATATGCGTTCAAGACATGCCGCATGTCCAGTGCTAACCGGTGTGAAATGGGTGACAAATAAATGGATTCATGAACGTGGTCAGGAATGGCGTCGTCCGTGTGGCTTGAATCAGTTCGATCAAGAGCGTTACGTCGGTGATCTGGGTGCTCCTGAGCCAAAAGATCATTGGAATATCAGATCCACCCCCTAGATACGATGATGTTGGTGGTGACTGCACATTCGGCTGTTTAATAGCAACGTTGGAAATGAAGCAGTTCTCTTTTCAACACGAACACACTGCATTGATTTCCTTGAATGCAATTCTACTTCGTATGATTTTTCCTTCATGTCTAATGTGTAATTTTTAACAGTTGGCATGAGAAGTTTCTTGAAAGTGAAATGTGTGATCGTCGCATCAAAATTTTGATTCGACTCTCGAAATTCAATTTCACGGTTAGATGCGTTGCCGTCCTCGAAATTATACTTGCAAACAGCAAATTTTGAGATTCCGGAACAAAAACTCGAAGAAAATTAGTTAATTGAACTGCTGACTGGTTTTGAAAAGTTAATTATGAAAGAATCGCTGAATTGTGGTTAACGCATTTTTAACGAGTCATTAATTCGATGACACTAATGAATCGAGTTCTAAGCAACGAAAAAGTGATGTAGAAAAATTTAAAGGCATCGTTCTTGTCGGAAATTTGTCCACATTCATTTGACGATAAGCTGATTGATCAGTCGGTCTTACGAATGAACTGTTTTCTCGTTCAGTCTGATAGTTAATGATTAATTTACTTCAACATCTTTGCAAAAATGAATTTTGTTGTCTGTTGAAATTCATCTTTGTTATTCCTCAGTGCATAATTTCCATTGCAATCTTCAGCGTTTTCTTTCAGCGAGTTCATTTTCGACACCAATTTCAACGGGTTTATTCATTTGTTATCTGCCTGCCAGATATTTGCAGTTCATATCAGTTTGATAACTAGGCATATCAGCGCTAAGTTTCTTTGTAATCATAATTTTCATCTTGCCTTTCGTCTTGCCTACTGAACAAAATGCTTGTGTTTCTCATCGCTTAAACTGTACCAGTGATGATATTTTTGATTGTTATTGGTTGTTAACCATGTCGACATGAAAGAGCCTTGTGCCTTTATCGGATTTTCTTGTTCTTTTCAATTTGTTTGAATCAATAAATTTTCAACTTCTGAAGTATTGTTCGAAGAAACTTCTCTAACAATTAGTTACTCGTTAACCTTGAGAAATTTCACGATCCAGTGAAAAAAACAACAGATCATTGTGCAGATCATTGTGTCTACTGAGTTTCACCGTGAAATTCCTCTTCCGAATATTACGCGATAGAACTTCTTGGTTAGGCAGATGAAGTTGTTTGAAAAGGATGAACGTGATTTTTCGAATACACCAAATAACTACTACCATCGAAAGTATGCATGAAATGCTTGAGAGCTGATTCATTGAGTGCATCGTGTTGCATAGATGTTTAGTTCAATTTATCGTAATTCGGCAAAACTCGCAAATAACAGCGTGAAAAACGAGTTCCAAGCAGCCAGAAATGTTGCACCAACGCACTGTAAATCGTAGAACGATTGAAGCAGTGAATCGATTTTGAGTAAAACGAATTTTGTTACACTTTTGTAAAATTTGTTGCATGCAATCAACACACACAACCATCCACGATCGCAGTCTCTCCCTTTTAATAAAGTTCTTAAAGTATTTCATCTTCTGAATTTTGCACGTTTCAACTTGTGCATTAATTTTAAATAAGTACTGAAATGTGGGTAAATATCAATGAAAGTGGTCAAGTTGCAATGATTTATTTTCATCCAACAAACTTGTGTGATTGCGAGGTGTTAGTTGGTCTTCGCTAGATTCTGCTGCAGTCAAGTGAATGATGTTTCAAAAAATTTCTCTTATCGCTATTCGCTGTTAAAGTTTACAATAATATTTGAAGAATCTTCTCAATCTAGGGCGTTTATTTGCAATTTGCAATCAACTCAAAGAAATTTTAATGAAGTGTTTCTGTTTCATTGTTCCCCTTATTTATTGTGTGTGTGCGTGTTGCTTAAAATAGAGGTTTATTTATTGCTCTCAATCAGCTCTCTAATAAATGCAATTACGGAGAAGGAAGTTCCGAACAAAAACGCTACGATTCCATCAACTTCAGTCCTAAATGTAAGTATAATTGCGTTTGCATTTATGAGCGATAACACTGGTGTCGCAAATGAAATCAACTAATCGTAAGTGCTCACTCATCATTTGGACAACAAGCGACATATCTTTTCAATGAGATGGATTTTCGTGCTAATTCATTTTCAGCTGCGGTCATCACTAAGACTGCGAGTGAGAGTGAAAAACGCTTTGCAGTGGTGATCGCATTATAAATTACGAAGTGATCGCCTTAGACGAACAACTGTTCATGGGCTTATATACTAATATTATTCATATGAAAGTCGGAAATTTCACTAAAATCATTCGAACTTGACAAATGAGTTCATTCAACTCTCTCAAATTTATATTTCACTATCATATGCAACGAAATGTTCACATTTCTTCGCCTTATTTCTAAGTTTTGCATCGTATGCAAACAGCGATTGTTGCTTGAAACTGTATTCTTCCAACAGTCATTTCAGCTCTAAAATGGTATTCTCGTGACTAAGGAAGAATTCGAAATTATCAGGATGGAATCTATACCGCTTCATAGGTTCCACTGAGCCAATTACAAATTTGTTCTCAAAATATGTTCAACACATCATAGGGCACAGGAAGGGGTTTTATTGTCTAAAAACTCACATATTATAAGCATTTGTACTCCATAATATGATTGAAAGTTCCGTGAGACTTTCGCAAACAGACATACGAATGAACAATAACGTGAATGCGAAGGAATTTGTCAAGACGGAGTATAATTTGAATTGACTGCAAAGAGAATAGGGGTTTTACCGAGTTGGACGGATGAATGAAGATGTGCACATGAGTGAATGTTGAAACTTGAATTCATTAACACGCGATTCAAATATGGTCTTGTCGAGTGAGCAGGTTTCAGTTGTTAGAAGTGTTGTTGTCTGCTCTATCGGTAAACGTTTCGTAGGTTATCCTCCATTTGAATTCATAAATTTGCATTAAATTCTCTTATCTACCATTAGAAGAGATATACTTTAAAGGATACATCTTACACATAAGATATAGCAGATGAGATCTGTGTGCAATCAACTGACCTCATGGCTATTCCTATCGATCGATGGCCTCATTTCTTAAACTTATTCCTTTATTGTTTCTATTCGAACCACTCGCCTCTTCAAATATTTACGGCATACCTATGCATAAGTTTTAACTGAACGCGTTTAGATCTTCGACACATTTCTTTTTCGTGGTTTTTTAATGGATATTCCAATTTGAATTGGAGAATAATTTACTGCATTGTTCATCATCTTATTTAACATGATACCTTTCATTTTACGCCGTTTCTTGCGTTTCACATGCTAAATCATATGCACTCTGCAAGAAGTGAATCAAACCTATGTGATTTTGAGACGCATGCGGAAAATATGCGGTTGAAGTGTGCATATTGATGAATTTTTGGTTGCATTCAGAAGGAATTCTCTTTCGTATTTTCAGGATGTTGCTGCGGTTATTACTTTTAGCGTTATGCTGGCATTTCTTGGCAGCCGACATATTCACATCAATCGCACATATGGAAGCATTACAAGAGGCCGAGAAATTTGTTCCAAAAATCATCGAGAGCTACGTTAAGAGTGAGATAACTCGCTTGGAGAATCTGAAGAGGTTTGTTAAATGTGCCTCTTTCCAGTGATCAAAAATTTCACTATTTACAAACGTATCGCTGATCAGAACGTCCAGAAGTAGTGGATCAATGGAACTACTGTGAAATCCTCGGTGCCTCGTGCGACACTCTTCTTTTGGTATTTCCAGCTAGAAAGTCTGATATCCAGATCTTCAACTGATACACTCAGTGAAGAGGAAGTTCCGCAAATCTTCTGAATTTCAATGAATATCATCGATGCTGAGTCTATATGTAGTTGGGTATTCGAAAGTACCGTGAAAGAGCGTATTCAGTTTTCAGATTTGCAGCTGAATATCAAAAACGTAATCAAATGACGATTGCAAACGGCCTTGAAAGGATCACAAACCCGATCAGTGCCTTTCTGCTCATCAAAGAATTACTCGGAAACTGGCAGCAAGTTGAGGATCTAATGAAAAAGAACGAAGCACAAGGATACGTACAAAATATGACATTGATGCGCAATATACGCCATATTCGTTATCCAACTGAGGTAATCTGAAATTGCTACTCGAAAATTCACCACGAGAATTCCTAGAGTGCAAATTTCGCTCTAATTTCGTGCTCATCATTGAACAATAAGGAGATTGGTTTTGTTATAGGGTTCTAAAGAGATAATTTAGCGATATGAGGTTATCAAAACATTATTCTCGGACAGCACTGAGCGGTATGGTGCTGAATAGTGGTGAATTTACTTGTCGATTGTATGGCATTTCACACAAAACAACAGTTATCTGAAAGCGATTCAATGATCATTTGAATACAATCAAATTGCTCGTATTGCAGGAAGATGTATCCGGAGCAGCGATAGCTCTAATGCGTCTTCAAGATACTTACAGGCTCGACACCGCAGATATAGCCAATGGCAAAATTCTGACTGCAAAGCAGACTGAAGGTTTTACAGGTAGAATAGCAACTGACTAATCATCCTTACTTTCCTTTCAAAATCAATGACGATAAGTAGAAATTCACATCTGTCAACTCGTATTTATTGAGATTACTTAAGACTGAATGCTTATTGTTTTGACTGATCTGGATTTTAAAAACCTAAATCACTATTCGTTACACCTTACGTTCGGCTTCTTCAGCGAATGACTGCTATAATATCGGTCGCCATGCATACACAGCAGAAGATTACTACCATACAATATTGTGGATGGAAGAGGCCAAGAAACGTTTGCCGAAAGAGTCTGATTCACAGCCATTGTTAGAGGAGATCCTTGAATATCTTGCGTTCGCGCTCTACAAGCAAGGCAATCTGAAAAGAGCGTTGCAAACCACTGAGGAACTTACTAAATTGAGTATGTTCTTAGAAACTTTGGTTCGTATCAAAAAATTGCTGCACAACTTTCAAATTTCATGTCTAACTCAACGACCCAACAACAAGTTCGTACTGAATTTTAAATTCCACAAGTGTTGCCAAATGTTTAGAGGAAAGCTCTGGGAAAGGAACCATTGATCAAAAGCTTTTGATTGTAGAACGTACACATTTATCAGGAGCGCTGTTTCACTCTCATGAATGTGGTTAGCTAAAATTATGACAACTTAAATTGTCGTGTTGAAATTTGGTACAAACCTACTGAATGTATGACATTTATTTCATCAAAACGAACTAAATCTTATGAAATTTATTGGAAAAAGTGGCTGAGTGCAGTTTTTACAATAAATTAGACTGTAAAAACAACAAACGCCAAAATTCATATAGTGATAACTTGGAGATCCTCAACATACGCGTGCTAGAAACAACGTGAAGTGGTACCAGGATTTATTGGTGAAAGATGGTGTTAAGCCTAGTGAGCATCGTAGGAATATTCCACCACTGGACAATCAAAGACCTGATGATGGCATGAAGGAATCTGAGAGGACGATTTATGAAGCACTTTGCAGAAACGAAGTACCAGTGGTAGGTTTCCGTCTCATTTTAAACACCATTCGATTTTCTCTGTTTTTTTCTGAGCCCAATAAATTTCTTTGAATCGTTGATTCATGCGGAAACTACGGCCGATTGTGTGCGTAAGTGTTGAGGGCAAACTGATGTTACTTTGACATTCGATTTCAAGCATTCAGATGAATATAAACCTTGTGAAGCAATTGTATAATGTGAAATAATATATGATTTTAAAATAGATTCCTTGGTAAGGAACAAATTTCTTACAAGTAATAAATTGCAGAGTGTCAAGGCTACCTCACAGTTGTATTGCTACTATAAGATGGATCGTCCATTCCTGCGTTTAGCACCGTTTAAAGTTCAAATTATGCGATTTAATCCGTTGGCTGTGCTCTTCATCGGTGTCATATCGGATGAAGAAGTTGAACGAATACAACTAATAGCAACCCCTAAAGTAGGTATTCATTTCCTGTGAAACTTCAAACGTATTTCACTTGATTCAGTTAGTATTAGGATAATCACCGTAATTATAGTCCGTAGAACTTTAATCCGTACGACTGCATCAAACTCCAACGAAAGAACTTTAATGGCGATAAATCTAAGCAACGACGCATTTCATTGATCCTAATAAGTACATGAGCACATGCGAAGTACTCAACGAAATTTCTTCAGTCTAGACAATCGCAATCTGTCTAATACGCTACGATTAGAAAGTTCTATATTTAGTACTTTAAAAAATTTTCGAAAAAAAGTTTCATCATTACTTCAAACGTAGCGGATGTTTGTCTACTGTCAATGTGTTTCATTTCATGGTTACTATCAAATAGAGCCAGAAATGTTTACGTCCTTTCCATCTCAACGAATATTAATTGTTAATTTTGAAAATGTTAAACGTTTGCTTGTGAATTCTGTTGCTCTGAGTAGTGCATTGTTGAGGAGTTCTTGCGTGATATTATCTCATGGCGAATGATCGGAACAATGTGAATGAAATTGTGTCATTAATTTGCACTTCATTTCATGTGGAAACAATTTCAGTTGAGGCGAGCCACTGTTCAGAATTCAAAAACCGGTGAACTTGAAACTGCCTCCTACCGTACCAGTAAAAGGTCATCTATGCATTTTTCTCTTTTTAATCAAAAAAAAGATCCCTCGTATGAAAAATCTTTCTGAGGAAAGTGATCATTCAGCAGAGAGTGATCATTGGCGAGTAACTGACTCACTGTTTTACTGCTGAATGCGAGGAAAGGATTGCAGCCTACTGCAGTTGACTTATTTTATTTGAAGCAATGGTTCTCAGTTCCCTTTTGACGATCTAACAAACCGCCGTTATCCCCTCCACCTGATAGAAGAACACCGTAATGGTATTCGACATGGCTAAGCCTTCTCATAGACCGTTGTGTTCCTTATTATTGCAGTCGATTGTGACTGCATTTTGAAAGCTACTGTCTATGACACGCTCACTTGAAACCGACTGTTTTAGATGAATTCTCATTCTTTTCAGACGTGTTATATTCACTCTCATGGCTATCACATGCGAATAATGTTCTCTTGATGAGTTTTTCTCATTCACTTCGTCTCATTTCACTTGATAGTTCGAATGAACTTCTTATTCTGTAGCACATACTGTTTACTTGATACGTTGACGAGTGTTGACAGCTGAAAACAACAACACAGCAATCGAATATCATTGCTCACCAGTCAAATGATCAATTATAGAGTGTATTCAATAGAATGAGAATTTGAATTTGATTGTTGAGTGAAATGAATGAGAAATTAGCCAAAGAGAACACTTTTGGTGATAAAAGTTATGAGAGTGATTACAACAGCAAGGAAAAGAATGAAAAACCTGTTAAAACGAATGAAAACCCTGTTTGGACTGGACGAGCTAATAATACTCAGAAAATACGAGAATGAAGAATTTACCAATTTAAAAAACACCATCACAATGGCGTTCAATCAAAACATAACAACTGCACGAAATACTAATTTCCCCACCCGCTCCGTTACCCCTCCACACCTCCAAATTACCCAATTTCACCCCCTATGAGAATCACTGATCTAAAAAAAATATTGAAGTGTAAATTACAATAGTATTGATCGCTGTAATCTGAATATTCTAATGAAATAACTCAACTGTGATTCTCAACATATCGATAGATTATGAAGGTTAGATAATATATCGTCAGTGTTTAGCGATACCGTTAATATTACAGTGCATGGTTACAAGGTCACGATAACGATGTTGTGGAACGAGTCAATAACCGTATCGAATTAATGACTAATCTTGAGGTGGAAACGGCCGAAGAATTACAGGTGATCAGTTGCCATCCATTGATTTCTTTTGTTTATATTTGCTGATTTGAACTGTTTCTTGATCAGCTGCTTCCATCTAAATAAAATTGTTCCCATTTGCGTTCAAGAAAAGAATTCTGCTCTGGAACTATTCTACTAACATTTGTTTCTACCTATCTGATCGTGAGTGCTTTGATTTTTAATGAATTCTAATGGGACAGACATGCGATTTTCAAACTATGCTCTAATAGCGAAATCACAAATCATAACTCTTCTCATGATTACAAACTTTACCTAGAAAACTAAGACGAACTGATAATGAAGTGCGTCTTGTTTCACCCAAAATTCTTGTCATTGTCCATGAATTGCTCACTAATTAGCAGATGATTTAGCGTCTATTCGTTATTAAGCTGATAAACATTTCCTTTTTTTTTAAGAGTGCAATTGATCACATACAAATTTTTGAATTCATATCCCACTGAAATCGTTGACGTTTGCAAGTAGAGACAGACTGTTTATGTGTTGACTAAATCTGCATAATACAAAAAATTGTATCGAACGATCATCCAGAGAATTTTTCAGATCGCGAATTACGGTATTGGTGGCCATTACGATCCACATTTCGATTTTGCTCAAGTAAGTCTTTGTCGTAAAGCTTGAGAAAGTGAAATTAATCAGTCATTTGTGACTGAATTGATGAATGTTTTCACTCATTTCTTCATCACCAATTCTAATGCATTCTGTTTCCTGTTGTGAATGTTTAATTTATGAATGTGTTCGATTTGCTCTTCTTTCATTGATGTTTATCACGACATAAGACGTGCGAGCGATTGTATGGTCCCATTTGAAGTATCGAAGAGATATCGAAGTATTTTGAGTAAATTTTGCAAAATGTTTCATTTGCAAACGCGAAAACACAAATCTTTGATTATGAGTATTGTTGACTGACGAGGAAACCTCACGAACTTACCCCCGTCTTTCGGAATGAGACCTATATCATTTTGTAGGGCTAATGTAGCTGATCACGGATATGAAAGAAATATTTGCAGCGGACAAAGGGGGACACGAGTTATGACGCGAAATAGATACAAATTTAGATTACATTTTATTCGAGTGCTATTTTTGGAGGGTGTAGTTGTATGCAAAGTGACGATAAGACGATTCGGTTGAACGTTGAAATGTTGGGGTTGGCGAATGTTGATGATAAGAGCGATAACTGAACATTGGACACTTTGTTGAAGTGACTGAATTTTTAAGATAAATGGCTTAATGGTTTGTGAGTCGCTCAGTGTTAACGCTAAAATAGCGTCACTCATCGTCAGTCAGTTAATTAGTTGATGATGATGATGATGAAGATAAATTAGAATTGTTTTTTTGCATTTTAATTAACCAATTAATGTAATGAAGCATTGAAATTTCCGATTAGATGACGTTACCGGAATTCTCATTTCAACGGCATTCAACAGTTTGCAATTTGCAGAAATTTAAATGTGCAAATGTAGTGCAAAAGTTATTTTGCAAATTTTCAAAATTCATTTTCAGCAGTGAATCATTTCAGAAAGATGAACCGAGAGCGTTCGAATCGCTGGGAACTGGCAATCGTGTGGCAACCGTCCTCTTTTATGTGAGTGAGTGTAAATGTTACATGTGATTGTTAAAACGTGAGCCGAATTGTTGTTGAACTGGGAATTTATGAAAAAATTCCTGTTTACGGAATACTCCAGATTAAGAGACTGTTTAGAAGCGGAAACGTTTCCAAGAGTGAGAAATGATGCCGTAAGATCACATCAAATTCGTGTCAACATGAGATTATTCTTCTGATATTTCGCGATATTTCACGGAACGAAAATATCGCGAAATTTTTGTTTTCGATACTTTAGCACTCTGTCGAGTCAGAACCAGCGCATGTCTTCATTCTAAAATTCATCGTTCGTTCGTCCACTATAAAAACACTTTCAGTTGACTCAACCTGAAATTGGTGGAGGTACAGTATTCACGGAAATCAAAACAACGATCATGCCATCTCAGGTGATAATCCGTCCTTAATTCTGTTGCCTTTATTCGATTTCGATCTTTCATATCGAATCACTGTGAAGCTCTCAGACCCTTCAATAAATATCAGATAACGTACTCGATTTGCTCAGAGATTCAGAATCAGTCGAGAATACAACCGAATGAAATTAAGTGAACATTACGAAAACATTCAGTGCGATTGATTTGTAACGCGATCGTCAAAAATTTTGGTAAAACCGTGTGCTCAACTTCAGAATGATGCGCTATTCTGGTATAATCTTTACCGATCCGGTGAAGGTGATCTCCGGACACGGCATGCGGCATGTCCGGTTTTGGTTGGCGTCAAGTGGGTGGCCAATAAATGGATTCATGAAGTCGGACAAGAGTTTCGAAGGACTTGCGGTCTGAGGCCATCTATACAAGAGCGTTACGTCGGTGATTTAGGCGCTCCGGAGCCAAAAGATTACCCAAATATTCGTTCCGTCTAACTGACTGCCCTTGCCATCACGGCGCAAAATGTGAAACATTTTCCAAGAGAAAAATATTTTGAATATTTTAAAAAAAGATTTCCAGCGGAAACAATTTCGAATTTTTTGATGCGATTTGAATCGACAGCGAAATTTGAAACGGTGATCGAATTCCGAAAGCATTTGTTCGGGTGTAATTTTCAATGGTGTTTTCATTCAAGTAGATTTCTTTATCCGGAGGAATTCGCTATCAATGTTCCTCAATGCGTACTGGTATTTGATGCACTAATTTTCGAAAAATAACAAAGGAATGGCTCATTGAATGTTTGAGTTATTCATTGAATGTGCGTGAAAGTGTAATGAGCATAATGAATTCGTTGAATATTTTAGTCTATTCATTGAAATAATCGATGATTATTTGTGATATTTTAGATTCTCCATTAATTTGTTAATATTTTAATGGTTACTATTTTTAAGCGAGCATTTAAATGTTAATTGTCTATCTCAACTACCTCAAATTATTTCTCAACTTAGTTATTGATCACTGTCAAATCGCATACTCGTGTGCACAAGTACAGATGCAATTGGTCATTTTTATTGTTTTTCTCGCACTATTTGATAAATAAATGGAATTCAATCTATGAATTACCATGATCACCAACTGCACAATTGAAATTTTAAAATTCATAAAATCATGCAATTAATTGGCATTTGAAGTACTAAAAAAGACAACAAAAAAAACGCAATAAGACAGAAGACGATTCAATGTGATGTTTTAATGCATTGAAATGCTTGAAAAAATCGTACTGAATTGTGCAACTATTAAAGTGGTTTGCAAAAATAAGATCAAACGAGAGTGTTTAGTAAAGGTTTCGAAATTTCATTACTATTTTTTCAAAATTTTACAATAATAATCCTAATGACAATGTGACATCTACTGCTATTATTAGTATTAAAATCAGAAAAATACTAAAGCGCATAGTGAATATTCAGTTTTCTTAGTAATTACGCTTGAATTAGCTTCAAGCAAGCGATTACACGAATACGCATTAATTGATCTTCGTCACTTCAATCACTAGTTCAGATCTGTTGGTCGTAACGAGAGTAATTTAGCGTAAATCGCAGTTATCACACTTTGCCATTGCACAATCGGTGAAGCAATTAAGCGAGATGTTTGATGTTTGCCTGGTCAAGTGCAGCGAATTGCATTCAAGAATCACACTTGAACGCAAAATCCCAATTCAGAATTTGTTAATGAACGGAAATGGTCGTTCTGTTCAGAACGGAAGAAGAAGTACAACGAACAACGACGATTGCTTTGAGTGGTTCAGTTCTACACTGGACAAATTAGCCATCATTTACGTAAAGATTCAGTGAAACGTAAGAATAAGAAGCAATAAGCATGTGAATGTGTGCAAAAGTCAACAGTACACTCTTCTATCAAAGAAACCATTTTTAAGCCTTTGCTAACGCTGAAAATGCCTGAGAAATTATGCGCGATATGTTGTTCTTTCGGTCATTTTGCTGAATTCATAACTTGTACATGTTGCTTTGGATGGTACTCATTTGTGAGCAGAATCAAAACTGAAATGTTCTTCTAATCATTGGTATATTTCGAAACGAAGAAATATGTAATTAAATTTATGATTATCAAGACAGCAGCTACACAAAGATTAGGATTGAGAGATTAGAAAATTAGCAGCATGGAATGAAATAATCAAATCATAACTCATGAAATAACCGGTGAGTACTTGTACTTGACTTGTACTTGAACTTGAACAACAATTCAAATTTGAGAGTTATAGATTTCCCAAAAGTATTATCTCGTCATAAAAAGCGCTCGATTTCCATAGCAACCAAAACCTCAATAATGCTCTCATTTTTGAATGTCCCATTGTGACCTGTTGATCATCCGCTTTTCCATTCTAGTGGAATATGAACGCAATTTTTTGAAAATATTCGCTTAGACTCATCCTGTTCATCAAGCTCATCGATCGTTTTTGTCTCAATTTAATGAATATTTTTAGTTCTGCGATTCGGCATTCCTCTTTTCCATTGTACTAACTTTGTTCATGAAGATTGTTTGATAAGTTGGCGGTTGATTGCCACACAAGTTGAACCAACTGATAATGTGTTAACATAGCGATTGCATTCAGCTTTACTCCCAGTAAAGTGTCTGGCAGCATCATACAAGCAATGGTACTGATAAACAACTTCCTATAAAATGAGAAAACAAGCGGAAACAAATAACAGAACTCAACTAAGAGATTGCACTCGTTTCCTGAACGCAATACTTCTCTCTAAATAAAATTCTGTCATTCGCTGCTTATCAGCAAGTTACAGCCTTGTACGGCACATAAATACATCTTCTTTCTATGATATACCACGTCATTAGAGGTGTTCGTCATCCATTGGAGGTGTTCGTCATCCATTGAAGGTGTTCGTCATCCATGATATACCACGTTACGTCACTCAAAAATTATTGAATTATGTTTTAGTCGGTTTCACTATGCTTTATGTAATTCAAATAATCCTCCTCTATACAAAAGCTGTTCATATCCTTGTCAGAAGCGAATTAATTTGGTTTCAAAAATTTCAAAATTATATCTTCATAAATCCGACAATTTGATGGCTAAACAAAATCTCTGTGATTTTAACAACTGATCAAGAGTTTACGTAAGCAACGAAACTCTTTCCTCAATTTGAGGGTTTCATTATCGTTAGCTGGAAATTTTATTGGAATAACATTGTCACAAGTCGCAGAATGTGAGTCGTTATGCTGCGTTTTATTTGGTAATGTAGTTAGTTAGTTGTCTTTCAATTATCATTCAAAACACTCGTGTTGCTCAGTGTCACCACTCGAATTGACCAGGAAATGTGTCCCTTGAGTGGATCTTGGAATTGGTATCACGGAATCGAGATGTTATTCATAAACAAAACGTTTGTCACTTTTGTAAATGCTCAATAGAAGTAATCCTATTTCAATGCATATTTAATGGCAATGACCTCGTAAACGTTCTCATTCATGCTTAACTTTCAAAACAGAACGCACATTTCGTTTCGCTTCTGGCACGAACATAATAGCTGCATAGAAGCACCACATTAAATATCAATGAGACATAAAACTCATTCACTAACAATGTTTTGATGGATGGAGTGGAGTGCAAGATCATATTATGCTGGCACATCGTTTCAAAACTATAAAAAATTTTGATCTGTATGCCTAAGTTCAGAGTAGCACCCTCCCATTCCGAGTATCCAACCGTTTTGAGTTAATACTCTTCCGAGAACCGCTTGCTTTAAAATGATACGCTTAAAATGAAAATAAACAGCGTTCATGTGCTGACAAATCGCTTAAGAATTCGTTGAAATGTCGAACCCACTTCAATAATCTCAACTCGTTCATTCATTTACTCCAGTAGCAGATTTTCGTATGATTTTTTCATGTCTAATTGAAAAGATGAAATTCACTGAAGAAGTCTTATCTGCTGACACGCAGACGGACTGGAAAATCGACGATCTTAGCATGCTTAATCGTATTTCAATGGAATATCCGCTAGGAATTTTTGACCTGTGCTCATTTTTATTCTGAAACGATTAAGAGTACGCATTCAGATAATCAGTATTTATCTCGAGCATTATCACGATTAGTGATCGCGTTCAGTCGACCATTTGCCCGAATGAAGTGCTCGATCAACGTTTCAGTTCCACGACAACTTCTTTTAGTGGATACTATCATCAGACGCATTCACATTTTACATCTTTTCACACCAGTTCAGCTTCACTTTTTACTGACTGTTTGTTAAATGCGTTTAAAATGTCTTAAGCTTGCCGCTGATTGAACAAACCTCACAAAGCAAAGTTTGCAACTGTACAATTAAATGAAATTGTTTGAATAAGCTGAATGAATACAATTGAATGAATACAATTCAACGGATAACACATTCGTCGCTTTTAATTTCGCGCTTTTATAAGTCCTCAAAAGTCTCAATGATCTCATTTGCGAATTTCCTGGTTTTGAAATTTACAGTTGAATTTCTACTTTAATGCTTTTGGAATTAAGTGGCTTACATTCACAGTTTCAGTGCAATCGGCAGACAATTTGAATTTCGATCGGTGCATTTTTTCAAGCCATAGATTATAGATGAATGAAATTAGCTATCATGCAATTTCTAGGAAATTACCCATTTTAATGAAAGCCCACAAAATGAATGTTTCTTATGTGTGTATGCATCCAATAACTGCCCATCACAGCAAGCATTAAGTGGCTTACATTCACTATCGTTAGTTGAGGGTTCCGCATGGAAAAGACCATTTTAGTCTCTTCTTTACTGCTCTTTATGTGACGAAACCTTTCAGGCTTTCAACGGATTGAAATTCTCGTTTCTGGAACAATACAAATTTGAACAAATGCATCAAAATTCTACATCTTCACTGTTCACAGAACACAATGTAATTTAATTCGTGCTATTGTGAAATTTAACATTGAAATTTAATCTTTGAAATTAATCGTTTTTGTTTTCATCTGAAGAAGTTTTCAAGTGTGAGCATTTCAATTCAAATGTATAATTTAACTTCATTTGTTTCACTGAACGATTCCAGTTCCTTGAATGTTTTGAGCAATGAGTAATTGATGCGATTCACTAGATGACAGTTCCGAATAACAATTCATGACAAAGATTGCGTGCTTGAAATACCATTTGATTATTCCTCCGTATTTGATACCGATGAATTGCGTTCGTGAATGCTTCCGTATAGCAGAATCGTCGTTCTCCTATACTCTCGTCAGCTTAAAATTTTTCATTCGTTTCAGCATCATTCGTGTTCTCGCAATTATCAGTGAGCATGATGCCCTGTCTCGGATCTTCTTCTGGTGTCAGTCGCGGTGGGATTTGGCTGAAACACCGACATTTCAATTGTTTTTCATCATTTTCGTCGATCGAAAATCGATAGAAGTCCATCTGAATGTGCGTCATCTCTACGCCATCGCTTTCAACACTTCATCAGTCGTATTTTATTGCGGATTCTTATAGTTTTGCATGAACAATTTCTTTAATTTAATTTCAGCAAACAAACGCTCTCATTTATTCGCACGAAATGACATCGTTCCTCAGCCAGCCAGCCAGCATAATACCATTCATTGCAATACCAAGCGAATAAACGCAAAAACTTAGCGTGAATTAGGCTGCAAAAGTTATAATTATTGAAGAATTTTTTTCCAGTCCAAAATGCTTGGTGACGCAAGTAATTTCAAATGAACCGTTGCAAATAGATGGCGCATTGTTTTTTTTTTTGGGATATTTCAACTGGCCAATTAAGTCTTCCATTAGCAACTCATATTCTGCTGGGGAAACCTTTTAAGAGTCATCATGAAGAGCGGTAAGAATTTTGAAGTTTATTATTAGTTGTTAGTTGATTTTGTATGCGATTTTGAAAGCGTTTTGAAGCCTGATACGTTGAAAACTGTTTTTCGCTGTGAAATATTGGATGATGATTCGAATTTCTTGTTTCATAGCAGAGAGGTCTTGTTTCTGCTATTGAGCTGGTGAGTTGGTATTGACTGAGATTATTTGTGTGCTTTCAATTGGGTGAATCTCGGACGATTAGCGATCAATGAAGAGTGTCACTTTATGCGATTTTTCTGTCCTCGGTCACACCAACTTCCTCGGTCACACACACACACACACATTCTCTTAAGAGTCTTTTGTGGAATGTGTTGTTGACTCCCTTCTTCGAGAAGAGATCAACAAATGAAGAGATCGGAGATCGGACGGATCGGATTATGAACGAATCGTTCTGAGAGGGTTTCAGTTCATCGGATCTAACTTTCTGTTAACAATATTACTTTGACTAGGCCAATACAAAACGAACGCTGACATTTTCCGCAATGTTTTCGCCATGAAACATGAAATGTTTACATCATAACTCATTCAACTTGAATACATTCGTCACTATGTGTGTACCTTGGAATATGGTTGCTTCTTACAACTCTGTGAGAACCTTTCGAAAAACATGAAAGATGTCGTAAACAGCTTTCTCTTTTTTCTCCGAAAGCACCCTGAGGGTTGTTGATTCGATAGCAACAACCATTACTTAGATTAGTCACGCACCTCAGTCCTTAAGAGAATGGCATTCTGTTGTTTTCATTCTATTCATTATCGGTTGAATTTGAAGGAGCACTTTGAGCATACACCTCCCGACCGCTTCACTTGAAAGCTTTCATCAAGTGAGAACGAAATTATCCCTACAATCTTTCAAACACTGCATGCAACTCATTCATGATACCCAGGAAACAATCGTTGAGTTCAATTTGAGCGTAATTTGAGTTAAAAAATTGTAGTTATTTTTCAGTTAGACTACCTAATGCGATCTTTTTTTTTTGCTTTGCTTTTTCACTTATGTTCAATTGTAAGGTTTCACTTTTATATGGGCTTTTCTCATTCTATCTACGCTTTAATTAGTTCTCCAATACAATCAAGTTCGACTGCACAGAGTTTCCTGAATGTCTTGAATGTTTTGCAGTTGAGTGTCTGCATCAATTGCAATCTGACCGATTGAATCACATCATCTACATCTTGATATTTATATTCATGTGCGTGCCACTTCATGTTATGAATTCTCGATTCATCGAGAGCTGAAACGTCAATAGAATTATCACTAATGCGCATAACATTCGAGGTTGTTATCGTCAGTGAGGTTAGGCTCACTGGATTAACGATGCAGCAATACACACAGAATTCGATGCCTATGAACTATTGGTATGTGCACACTTTCGTTCCACAGATCTCTGTGTTTTTTGAATCATTCAAACGTGAAGCACTCATCCATATCGATGATTTATTTCATACATTTATTGCATACATCAATCTTCCACGCCCCAGCGTCAATCCTCCACGATACTCTCAACCGATTTCGAGCACTGACTACAAACCGCCCATCATATTCTCTGTAAGAATGCATCATTCGTATGAGTTCGTTTGTATGAGTCCTAGTCGATTTGTAAGCGTTCTTCATGATTTGCTGGCAAAAAAACTTATCAGCAGTTTATCCCATGTTGTCTGTATCTTTGGACGACTGTATTGTAGGTGACGAATCAGTTGAAGTAATATTGCGAGCATTCAGCAGCAAAAATGATTATGTATCGCATTATTTCATGCAAATAGAACCAACCTTTCACAGCTCAACTTCGATCTCTTCAGTTCGGCAACACTCAATGATAAAAAACGGGAACGCGGTCCCTCATAACGCTGTTCTGAGTGGTGGTGTCATGAATAGAATAGCTTTGAACATTTGCACTTTTTAAAAGTTATTCTTGATGCAATAACCAAATTGCAAGTTTTAAAATTGAAATTTTTGAGAATATCCAGGAAAATTAGTGTGAGTATTGCTAGGTGGCATTTTTTCGTAACACCTTTCCGAGAACGGCTGATTTTGTGCACGTTTTCGCCAAAAAAAAATTTCCACTGCTCTCTGCTTCAGTTTTCTGACCTTCTAGTCTAAACCGAAAACAACTCAATTCATTCGTTAAGATTTTCGCACAAATGAACAAAATCCGAAATGTGTCTGAAATTAGCGATTGTTAGCATGATTCGTCGTTTCATTTTGTTCCACTTCACTTAATCCCTTGAATCTAGCACAACTGTCTTAACCTATATGTCTACGCATATTATCTCAATTCCATGCTGAATTCTCTCTTAAAAACTTCTAATGCAAGCAATGGTTTTTAAGAAAGAAACTGCGAAGTTATTCGAGGTGTAATTTGTGCTTCGGTTTTGCATTCTTTTGCATTACAAAATGATTATGATTATTTTTTGTTGAAAGAAATGTTTCTTTGAGAAATATTTTTCTTTGAAATGTTTCGGTTCAATGCCCTACTTTATATGTACCTTGATTGTACGATTGTGAATGTTGCTCACAATCAGCGTAATGAAGTACATTAGAGTTGTTTGTTCGCCTCTTTAATTCAAACGAAATCGATCCGAAATGCACGCTCGATCCTCCGTGCTAGCAACATTTGATTGAATTGAGGAAGACAAGAGCAAAGTTTCCTTTGGGAGTTAGTCAGTTGCCTCACTCAAATAACTTCTCATGCGTACCACCTATCTACGTATTCACTAGACATAATTCGGCAGTAATCATTTCACTCAAATTACGCGAGCCATAAATAAATTATGCGATACACTCAAATTCAATTTTCCTAATAACAAAAGTCATAATCGAAGTTATAAACTGGAGCGATCCTCTTGAAAATAAGCATGTCTTTTGGGAGAGCGGAAGCAAAGTGGAGTATTTGTGAACTGCGCGTAAGTGAAACGGATCGACGAACTCAAAATGTAACGAGGTGCGCTGTGATGTGGTGATGATGGTTTTGAGAAATGTGTATCAGGCAACACATCGAAGCACTCCAAAAAATGTTTTTGCAGTTGAAAAATGCCCTCTTCTTTTTTTTGGGCGATGATGAAACGCAACTGTCATTATGAAGCTATCATTCGAAAGTGACAAGACTCATCAAAAACGCTATCATGCATAAGTTGAATTTACAGAGAACAGTTTGCAGAATGCTGCAAATTTAATCAAATTTTTTTGCCCGTTCTCTTGCAAAATTACGCATTACAACGATTTCGGAGAGTCATCGTATCAGTCGCGAAAGTCTCAAGAATTGACGTTGCCAATGTTATTTTGATCTGCAAATGGGATCGATTTAGATGTTGTTTTGCTTATAGTTAGTTGCGTGAAGAAAGATTATTGGATAGAATGAGTATAGCTTCAAGAACAGCTTTGAATGTTCGCATGAGTTTGTGTCTTGGAAGTTGACATGCTTTTGATTGTTCTTCTGAGTTAGCGATCTTTGAAATATGCGAAGTGATTGAAGGGCCGCACTTCAGTACGGTCAAATGAAATAATTCGATCTCTAGACGTACGCAAGCAATCTTATCATGAAGCCATATTTATTACAATCATCGCTTCTGAACCACTCGTGCACTCTTATGGTAGCCGTCGTAGTTGTCTTTCCTGATTGTATCTTCAGAGTACGTGAAACATCTTCAGATTATTTTAGTTTCTGCATTCTTCTTTCAGTGTTCAAACAATAGCAGTTCACATGTGAAAGCTGAAAGCATCTTCAGAATTTCGGTGATGCGTCGTAATTTGCTTTAGAAATATCGACAAATGAAACGACACGTTTGAAATTAAAACCTCCGATATATCGATACACGAGACGTTCTAAGGTTACACACTGAATGAATGAAAATCCGACGGAAGCACCGCTAAAAAACAAAATTGTCCACTTGACAGATGCAGTGTATCGGATTTACCGATGACTGCAATCGCGTTTTTCGTTTGAATTTTCGGCAAAAGTTAGTTATCTATCGTATGACAATCTCTTATTATCTTATAGTTAAGATTTTAAGGTGCATGCGAATCGCTTTAATACGGAAGGCATTCGTATGGAAAGCGCTTTCTTTCCACTCACATTCATCATTCTTGTTTAATCATTTGCTCATTCAGTAATATTCAGATTGCATGCAATTCATTCAAGCAAACAATTCCATGAAATAATCGCCCCATTTCTAATTTCCCATCAGTTATACGGTGTTAATTTCTTCTCGATCAATTTCACTCAATCGCTTCAGATGAATCAAACAGATATGATTCATTCGAGTAATTTCTTTGCTATCACATTTTCGAGATGCTTTTTTGTTCTTCTGATGAGCAGCTAGGCGTTTGAGGTGTTTACTTTTGTGAGCACACGTCATGTCACGCATCAGTAGTCGGCACTAATCAAACGTATTTGTCACGCACACGGCACTTGAATGCAAAAATCAATTGCTCAATTGAGCACACGGAAAAATGATCGAAGAAATCAATGTTCTACGGAACAATAAAAAATTATGCCTTATAAGAATATGTTAATATGAATGTGTGTCCTCAAAAAAAAAAGCACTGATACGAGTTAGATGGATGAACTATTCACATTAGCCATTTTGAGGAATCACATTATCAATCGGTAACATCCGACAGCATGACGACACGGAAAGAGCTTCCATCTTTCGATGCTCAAAGTCGTTGCGTAGTTGCTTCTTCAGTCATTTTTTTTCTTACATTTTTCATGTGAATACTTTCATGACGAATTATTTACAAAGCAAATGTGACATGAGTAAGTTTGCTCATATCACGCAAAGTGCGCGTGCGAATGGAAATTATTCGTGGCTCAAGACAAGTTGTTTGAAAGAATAAAGTCATTTCTCAGCCTTACGCCAGTAATAAATTAAAAGACGTCAGCAGTTTCCATGATGGATTTCTTTTAACTTTCTCACATTTCCTTCGAACTTCTTTGAAAGCGTTCAGAAGTTCTCTCGAAGCTTTTCAAAATTTTTTGCTTTCACTTATTCAAACAATTTCTCAACTCGTTTCAAAACTGCTCGGCACATATCGTCATCACTTCACATCACCGATATTGCCATAGCATTTGTTTTGTTCGATGGTTACTTAATATAGCCTACTGATTGCATCATTTGAAGTGTGCACGCCTCGTTGGGAAAGCAAATATTATACGTGCAAAACATTTCATTCTTTCGGCGTTTATTTTGCAATAAGACTGTATTATATATCGAAACATAAAGCATTCATAAGATACAAACACAAAGAGGGGGGAGATCCTCCAAATGCGATATACGAAAGTTAAGTTTCATCATCCGAATCGATAATGCATGATATCCGTGTACATCTTATACATATTCAGCTAAGTAAAGATTTAAAGGTTGATTTCACATATCAATTTGATGTCCCTCACGAATCGTCTCTTTCGCGCTCCGTCGCGACAATTCTCAATGTTGCTTGTCGAATCAATGCAAAAAGAAATCATGTGATAGTTCTGCGGATGCTCAATTTACTGTTGATTTCATGTTGATGCCGAAATGAATGAACAATTCTAATCGTCATTTACAGCGCTTTTAGATTTTGTTTTACTCATATTCATTGCATTCAAGCAGTTGACCAATGATATTTACTTTATTCGAATAATATCACTAGTAATATAACAGATAGTTAGATAATAGATACAAACCGGATCATAGCCTGGCCAAGGCTCACAACATTGATGATATCAGTACACCACTCGGTTTTGAGCAAAACTTTCCTCCGTGAACCGGAAACGAACCCGCAATATTATTGACGTCACTAGCATCATATCTATTCATTGCGTTTCTCTCCAATGATCATCAGGCTTGATCGACGGTCTGTATAATTGGAGTGGAAAAAAAGCTATTGCATTGGCATATTTTCATGATTTTTCTTTCATCAAACTGACGAATTCCAATTTTTTAGAGCTTCCTCTTAAAATTATCAACTGAAATGTTTGAAAGCGCTGATGAAGTTTTTTTCTTCTTATCGTTTCCGAATTCAGGCATTTATCCCATACTTTGAATTCATTCGTTGCCCCTTGTGAGCTTTAGTTTCCCGGTATAAATTTGAAATGTTATGATAGCATCTGAATATGTTGATTGACTGAAATTGGCTTTCAGTATCCTTTGAGACCATTGCCATGCCACAGATAACGGCAGTCATCATCGCATTTTAACATTAATTAGTTTTGCACATTAATTTCAACTTTAGATCTTCACTGCATCAGTTTTCTGTTTGAGTGGCGCTTGCCTGCGATAGGTTTTGAACGTGATTAAATGAGTTATTTGATTTGATTTAGTTTAGCGCCACATTCGAGTATATTCATTGAACCAGCCGAAGAATGAGGTTCAAATAAGTCTGAAATCTCAAATCATAACAGTCACGTTATGATTTGAGCACTACTGATGAATATTTTTTTTGTTGCTGAATTGCCACTCAGTTAAGCGGAAAATTTTGCATGATTCAATTCTTTTAGGTAGATTTGCAAGTGTGCTCAACGGAGCGTTTTTTTTTGTAGTCAAAAACTTTTCTCGCGTGAATTTTCGTCCGTTGAAAAGTTGGAATTGAAAGCAATGACGTGGATGCGATTCAAAGGATCTTTAAAAGCGAACTTAAGGATTTAAATGATCCACAGGTGATATATTCCTCAGAGAAGCGGTTTCAAGTGTCGTACTTCTCGTCATCTATTGTACTGCAGTAGCAGCTTTTTGCTGCAACAACAACTTTGTTACTTCTATTAATTATTTGATCTGTGAGTCATAATTAAAGTAAACTTTTAATGACGATTTCGAATCTGATACGGTGCGCGCATATTCTCAAGCTTCGTTTTTATGCGAAGCTATGTCTGCGATGAGCTAAAAAATTGTGAGGAAGTGCTTAGGTTGATAATAAAGTATGTGTGCCTCCTCAACTACAGACAGTACTGACATTTGTGCTTAATGCTCGGCATTCGCTGGAGATTTGCATGGCTCCAATGCATAATTCCCATTTGGCACGATTGTATCACCCAAAAAAGAGTACTTCAAAATCTGTGATTCAATTGGACGCAAGAAGGAAGTTTAATTAAAAAAGCTGGAAAATTATACATGATAATGAAAGTGCAATAGGAATGCCTTTCCAAAAATCTGCTCAGCTTTCAGATGAATAAAATAAATTAATGATTAGAGAAAGACATTAATCCTTCTAATTTATACCACTCGCTACAAATTGGTTTGCGCTAAGGATTATCTAAATCAGTTTTTTTGGAACGTACCAGAAAGGGTCTTAAATGAACTTTTCAATGGAAATTACTTTATTACCAAATATCTCTTCGATGGAAATCTTTTAAATGTCCCTCAATTTTCTCACTTAGAAGTATTGCTTTTATCAGCTCGTTGTTCCTTGTCCGCAGCCTGAACTTATCACAGCGTCAACTCTTTGATACTGACTGATATCATTGTGTTTATCAAATTCGACGAACAGACAATGCATGAACTGATGTGATCATTGCTGTGTTCCAATTTTCGGCACCAATTTCACACTATCTGATGCTTCAGTAAGCGAATGACGGTGAAATAATCGACGCATTCAAAATCTCACATTCGGTAGGTAGGTAGATAATTTTTATTGAAGATGCCATTGCACTAATTCAGACAAATTTCTGAAAGCGCAGTCTCTTCTTATTCATTTGTAAGGCATTGATTGTGAGCAAAATTATGCATCTTAATCGAATTCGCTGATGGGGGAATGTTAATTTTGATGGTAACAATTTTCAAAAAGCATTCTTTTCAATTTTCAACTTTTTAAATTTTCAATTTTCAAGCAACAATTTTCAAAAAGAATTGATCCGATTACGTGAGTGCTCTGATCGCTATACACTTTGCACATATCACAACAAACGTTGCTTTGCACTGAAATGCGGAGATTATCTGGATCAGTTTCCGAGGAACGCATTGAATGTGAATGAATAAATGCAATAATTAGCGGTGATTGCGTGCCATTCAATCGGCATGCATAATCTATCGGTCAACCAACCGTGTGTGCTTCAATTAACAGCTAAGCACAATCATCATCAAATGAATTCCAACAAAACGAACCACTTCGTATCGTCCGTCCGTCATTAATCCATCCATCCACTCGTTATTATGTTCGCTCGATGCTTGTTCCATAGCGATGCTGCCTGCATTAGCAGTAGCAATTTCCATATGAGCTGCTACTGGTGCTGGTGTTCGTATTTTCATCTCCATTAACCAACCGAACAGCTGAAGATGTTCTTTTGAAACCTCTTGCATTGTTTACGAGATTCATCACACCTTTAGTCCAATCCTTAAATGCATGCTTAACAACAACACTTCTAAAAATTTTTCCGTTGAAGAAACTAGCCACACAAATACTTCGACGTGTGTCTGTCGACGACCGCTTGATCGTTCATAACTATAGAAATGGTCATTCAATATCTATGCTTCTTAATTAGCCATCTAAGAGCCTTGTTCATTTTCATTTTCAAATTATAAACTTGTTTCATCTCATCTCATTTCAATTCTTCTCTCTCTCTGAAAGCAAATTATCCGTTCTTGATCCATACATCTCGATCGAATTGCTTATCGATTCTATCCCGACCCAACATATTTCTTGTTTGTGTCTAGCTAGCAAGTAATATTTTTGATATGTTAGTCACATATATCTATAGATACATCTAATCGTAAATTTAAAAAATCTCCATTAAGAAGATAATTATTCTGCAATTATAATATTCACCGATTCAGATGAACATCCGAGTGAACTCAATTAATATGATGATAGTGATGACAATTATGATGAAATAGATGTGCCGCTTTACTTGCGGATATTTATGAAGAATGATTGATGATGTTCCGTGCTTAATATGTCGTGTTCAAAAACAATTCATCAAACAAAAGTATCTACAAACTCTGTCAATGGATGAATGTTCCTGTTTTTGCCATTATTCATTTGTTTTTGCCATCATTCACAAACATTTGAACAACTCAGTAAAAGAACACAGACCATCGGGGAATTCCAGTCATTCATGTGGGTACGAGCACAACAAGCTGATACACCACATAACTGAAGATGTAGATTTGGAGGAGCCCAGAGTTTAATAAAATGCTCTTCATATCGTTTTAGTGGCCAATTGTACAACTTCAGTTACATTTTCAATTGACCGCAGTTGAACTCTTTCACATCGGCTTGGCTGTCAGCTTTGTCAAGCAAGCATCTGCTATTGGTCTAAATTTACCGATTGCTTTCAGTTGCTTCGATTGCATGACGGTAATCGATGCATTCCGATTTGAATGAATAACTTGGTGCTTTCTCAAGCCAGTATATCTTTGTTTCATTTGTATTTCATGCACAACAATAAAATTCTTTAAGCATGTAAAGAACGCAACAATCGGATAAGTCCTGATAAGAGTCACTAGTCAAACGTCAGCCGGTATACACACAAACCACTGATGCTACTCCTATATCTCCCTTCATATACCTACCTTTCTCTATCGATAGATGCATGAATGTTTAGATCTTCTATACCATTACTATATTCTCATTCATTCATTCTTGAACGAATGATATCCACTAGCACTGAACGCCCCTCCTTCTCGTGCTCCGTTGAATCCTCACATACTCGTACTTCTTCTTGCTCCCAACCAAGATACCTGGTCAGCTTCGTCGTCAGTTCCTCAAACCAATGAAATGGTTATGTTTCAATCCAATTTCCACTTACTTCATTCACCTCAACCAACACACAACACATTATTTCGATTCTTTTGTTTATGATACACAAATGACATTGGGAGTTTTGCAGACGTTCGTAATTTGCATTGTCATCAGACAATAATATATTGTTTGCCGTTGCAATTTCCGAATTATCACATGCCTAGAGTCGTTTCTTTTGTTCCATGAGAACTTTCACACACACACACACACCCTATTCGCAAAGAATTATTCCCTAAAGCAGTAAGCTGTTCTTTTTCAGTAGTAATTGGCAAGATGTACTCGAATGGTTCACAATGCATTCACTCATAATGCTTTTGGACGATCAATGCCAATATTTTGAACGGCACACAATCAAAAAATGCCTCATTCAGTAGCAATATGTTTCAGTGGTTATTTATCACACCAATGTTTTCCATACAATTAATTCAATCCGCCTAATTCTCAATCACATCGCCGCATCATTACAAATTATTGGATACGTTTTGTAATTGTAAATTAGATTCTCGTATCTCATCAATTGGGTTGTTGTTGGTGTGCTTTAATGACGTAAAATAATGCTGACAGCATCTTCGTTCATTTTGTTAATCTTATGCGGGATTATGCGTTCGTTTCACATTGCCATTCATTCATCATGGAGCTCCTTTGAAATGCTTAGAAATGAGTTATGTGTTGCGATGCCTCTTGGAATGGAATGCTATTAATTGTTTTTGAATGCTGTTGATAAAATGAAAATTCAGAATTTTCACATGAACTCTTTCATGTTCCATTCTCAGATATGACAAGAGGAAGAGTCATGATTGGTGAACGATGCTTCTCATTGATACTGATATTAAATGTTACCATACGTAAATTATTATGGAATCATTAATGTTATCAACGCAGTGAAGTTCAGTTGTTTTCGACAATGTTAAAACAAAATGAGATAAGAATAGTTTAGCAGTTAGTAGATTTTTATTGATGAGGTTGAAAATGTCAGGGATATGCTTAGAGAACAATACGCTGAATTCATTTGCGTTTAATACAGTGGAATTTCCTCACTCGGTATTCTCATACGAGTGTCTTCTAAACTGAGTTGTGTCAATGAGAATAATCAACTTTATACACTGAAGTACTGCAAATGAATGTGGAATTCGGAGTCTGCCACAGAAATAGTATGCAGTGAAAAATTACTCTATCCAAAGTTATGTTCTATCGTGAGGCTTGCTTTCCACTTGAGTTGTTTTCTTGAAATTTCATTCCACCTATAACTTCGATGGCATCGAAGCATTATGACAATCAATGAAAGTACAATCGAACACAATTTCGTTGAGCGTAAACGCAATTTCGCATTAAAATTTATTGAACAAATGGACCAGTGGTTCACTTCATTTATTCAATTAAATATCATACAATATCTTCCTTGCATTCCTAATCTAGCCCAAACAATACTGCCTTGGACCGTTTGCTCTTCTTGCGCGGAGGGGTTGATTTTTGGATGGCACGAAAATTTTTGGATGCCTCATGAATCCGCTAATGATGGTGCCTCATGAAAACCATGCACAGCAGTTAATTATGCCTAATTGCAGAGCATTTCATTTCATGACATTAATACCATGATGAGTTGTCATAACGACCGATCGCATCGGTATAAATCAAAAAATCATTTTCGATTTTCATTCTTGTCCTACCTCTGGATGCCACACCAATAATCTGGATTATATTCGAACGACTTTCTAATAAAACATTTCATGTCTAAGCTTGTATTGTGTTTCTCTAGACCGGGCATACTTGTATGATGCCTTTTAAGAATTGTTTGGAACAAAAAAATTTTTGTTAAGTGCACCATGTAAACCGAGCGAATTGTATTCACAAAAGTCCTCCTGTTCATCCAACAACTAGCTACATCGTGATCTAATTCCACTGTCACATTTCTAAGCCAGTGCTTTACCGCCTACACTATGTTATCACACTGTGACAAGAAGTATGCCTTCAAAGTTATAATGATGACATACACGTACAGATCCATGACTTCTGAAAACGGTGGAGGCGAGACTTTTGAGTGCTCTCGATTACCTGTAAGCATGAAGCGGTAGCCAATCTGTCGTTGTGTCAATTGATGTGTCAACTGTCGATGTGTAAACAATTGCTTTTTTGGTTTGTAGTATTGACCGTTAGTGCACTTTCTGGATGAACTTCCCGACTAGTGAACAGAGAAAAACCGGTGAACTTCAAGCAATCATGTTCGTAGATTTTATCTGAGTAAGTAGACAAAATGGTTTTGGTCGATTTAAGAATTATCGCAGAAAGCGTTGATTCATATGAAACGAACCGTGAATGTGAACAGTTATATGGGGAGCAATTTGCTTCGTTCCAATAACGCAAACTGCCACTTTGTGGCAATTTTATTGGTAGTTGAATTCTCACTTAAGGCTCACTGTGAGCATGAAACAAAATTTTAGCAGTTTTCAGCGAGTCATTATTGGTAGAATTCCATTTTTGATTGCAAACTTCAACACAATCACTCACCCTCTTATCACCTCATCGGTTGCTTCAAAATCTCAGAATTGTGTTTGTTCAGCAGCACTTGAAGGATACTTATGCTGCTGATCAAAAGAATGAGCATGAGATACGCTAGCAGATCTTATTGCGTTTTCTTCTTTCAGCTATCTTCTTAATTTTCGAACGTTTCAAACGCCCTGCATGAAATGATGCGCACAAAAAAATCATTCATATTTGACAAGATCTATTACTTATATTCGCGATCCCTTATGTAAAATTACTTACATTTGGATTCTCCAGTATTGTTGATTGATCATTCAGATTTTCAAGTATGTACTGGTTATCCAGAAGAAGGAAGTTGAACGAAATAATATTTGGGACGAAAGTACCATGAGGAACCTCATAAGTGAGTTGCACTGAAGCGGATACCTCTATATCGTAATATTTGATTGAATAAAGCGGAACTTCGCGACATTTTTCTGTGGGATTTTTTTCGAAAACAAATGCTCTCGAAAGCCAATTTTACTATCAGGAAGGAGGCACAAATTGTGTGCAGTGAATAATTTATGAAATTAAAATAAAAGGCCATTCGCCTCATTCCCTATTCATCGCCGTATAACAAATGAACTAAGTCATTTGTTAATTTGTTCTCTTCCGTGATCAATTAAAATGATTGAATCTGCTGCACATCGTCTATATTCCATGAACGATTATCCATGAACATATCAACAAGCTTACCCTTTACGATTCTCCTCCAATACACGCATCTTTTTATGCATCAACAACACATCCAGTTGTTTCATGCAGCTGTGACCATATCGACGACGAACATTGGGTATTTACATCACACGTATGTCTACCCCATCAGAAATGTCATAAAACGTCAGGTTTTCGATTTTGTATTCGTTTCAAATAGTTGTTGTCGATTAAAAGCCCATTGAAGTAGAATGCGATAATGGAGTCCTGTCTGATCACAACTGAAAATTCGATCGCGGCACAAAGTTTCCTTTTCAGATGATTGAATTCATTGACGAAAACATCTTTCGTGGTATTGTCAGTGCAGATATTTCACGTGGTTTGCAAAATCCTCACTACCAGTCAGTATTTGCCAGAAAATCATCAGTCCGCTCAGCTGTTCCGGAATCTAGCAAACTGTAGGAATCATTCAATTGACACATCGAACTAGACACCATTAAGCCTTTTTCTTCCATGTATAGATATCCTGACCTAAAATTTCAGTACAATTAGTCATTTTAATCACCTTATAAGTCCTGCTAAGATATTTTATAACTGCGTCAAATATACTGTTGTATTTCCTCTTCTACTGCTTCCTTCTCATTCTTGATTGGTTTATTCACGATATCAAACGTCGTTGCTTTCACCACACTATACATTTCTTGAATAATTGATTAAGTTACTTTCACCTATTTCATGATGTCTGCATTCGTATTTCATTTTTAGTGTCACTCAAAATTCTAGACTTATCGTTAGACTGATTAGCAAGTACGTTTCCACCCGCAATTCATTTGAAACGTTAACGAAGTAGCAAAAAGCAACCAATTATAACACCATCAAAGTAAGGACATATACACTTGCAATTCGTTCTTATCAACGGATGAAATTGTACTCAGACCTGCTGCTGTCTATGCGGCTTTTTCTCGCAGTGGAACAGTGGCATGCAAAAGTGCAATTAGCTATCATAATAATGAAAACTATGTCGTGTTTGTGATCCTTTACAAATCGCAGTGGGTATTCTATCAAGCAGAAGGATCGCTTCATTATGATGATAATAAAAGTGAGAACGGTAGTTCATTATCAGGTCAATTTAATATAGAATGCACGATCTTCTTTCTTCACTTAATTATTTGACCATTCAAATATGAAAGGATTCAGAAATGGCTGCATTTAGTGTAATTAACGAATCCCTATTTGAACTGATTGCAATTTTCCTTAAACTCAAAAAAAAATTTCTTCAGCATCAATCACGTTTATACGGCCGGCAACGTTTCGAACAAACAGAGCACCTTTTTACCCATATTATTTTGATAATATTTGTGCTCTTATGTGGAATCTTTATTGTATGGAAGCATTTTATTCGATGTTCCCGAAGGATATTGAAATATTTATTCAATGAATGCATTTTCATTTTAATATCGCCTCATCGTCTGGTGTTATTTTTGGAATGGAACGCAATATTTGTTTCATGGCACACTCATATGTGCTTGAAACAATTTCATTTCTGCTTAACGACTGTTTTTTAGATGAAGGTTACTGGGATCAATTCAATATCCACTTGTAAGTCTCGTTTCGTCATTGATTAGCTGCACAAATTTTTTTTGCAGTTGACTTGTTTTTTGTGAAACTAATTGAACAGATTAAGACACTCTTTCAGTTTCCAGTCGAATCAAGTGATGAAATATCTGAAGTATTCCGAAGTCTTGATCACACATTTTCGATCACACGCAGTCAATATGTGGAGACATATTATCACAGTCTTTGACTGTTCGTGGAATGGTCGGCGCTTCAGATAATTGAATTGTATATAGCCTGTTAAGAAATCGAACTCAGTCGATCATCAAACATCACAGCTCAAAAATAAACTCATACATCACAACACATCATCAAGCCAACCTCATCTATTCATCCTTTCATGCTCATCACAAAATAATTTCAGTCAGATCCTATTGAAATCCCATTCGTTTTCCCCAGTTCATGAAAAGCATTGTTTCAGCATTTCGCTCTATCCCAGTATATTGGCGATTAGTTCCGAGAAAATACTTTCAATAAACTTCGGAAATTAGAGCTGAACTATCGACGGAATATTGCTTGTTCACTTTGTTTCATTCTAAGACGGCATCATCCATATTTTCTGCATCAAAAATTTCACATTCACGTGAATTTTTCAATGAGTCTACGAAGTAGCCCAACAACTACTGCCTTTCCGTGCAAGCGTGAACGCAATGAATTGGTTTGGGATTTTAAAAAGTGCCGATAGCCCTCTTGTCGAAACCGAAAAAGATGCAGAAGAAACCAACACTCAAGGAGTTCTCAGCACCCGTGTGTCATTTTGCGAATTTCATATCGATGCAGATTCGATGTGATAACACGTCGAACTTTTTGGAGTCGTCATAGCGATTGTGATTCGTCATGAAATTACTAATGACTCAGAAATATATTTTCAAATTCATTTTTTTTGCAAAATTCGTTCATTTATTCAGTGTACTTTTTTGTGTTCCTTTCATCAGTTTAAGCTATCGGTCGCTTCATTAATCTTGTTTCATTTGTCTGTCAGTCATACTTTCTTAATGTGCTCTGTGACACATTGGAAATGCCGAGAAAAATGAGTAAACTCATTCGTTTGTCATCTTTTCAAGATGTTTATGCGATGCGCGAAAATGAATCGAATTTTTCCCTCAACTAAAAAAGAAGCGCTCTGAATGTGCTCAATTAACAGAATGTATCCACTGAAAATCGGATTAGTCTCGATGACTCATTTCAGGTGGAATCGCCAATTTTCAATGATTTTAATCTTGATAAATTACCCTCAGCAAAATGAACACCTACTGATGAGAGATGATGTGACCCATCATTCGCTTTTTTTGGGGATTGCAAATGGCAAAAATTGTCGTCAAATTTGCTCTTTTGACGATAAATGTCTCGCAATTGTCAGCTCCAAATTCCGCACACATTTTGAAAATACTCACGACACAGATTATTTTACTAGAATAACATTGTTGAGTTCAGAATATCGGAAGAGTTCATGCATTTTGCATGAGCAATTGTACGGTTAATGCTATCCAGCCGTGGATTGTTTGCACACCCATATTTCATCCTTTGAAGCCAATTTAACCACAACCCTATCTTCCAGTAGATGTTTTATCCGTGATTCCATAGAACGATACCATATGCACTATTCAAGTGCATTTTTTTCTACACTTCACGAAGCAAATAACGAATCGATGTAAATTCAACACAAGCACTCTTTAAAGTGTAAACTCTGTCCTCAAATTTTCCAGTTGATATGGCAGTGATTTTCTACTAGAAATCATTATTTTCATCATATATGATATGTGTTTCATCATATATGATCCGAACACATCTGAGGCCAGCCATCATCACATAACGTTACAAGTGGCTCTGGAATCTATTGTACTGAAATTTGCAGTTTTTTTTCGAAGAAAACAAACGAATAATTGTTAACCATTTTAAAGATTCAAATTGTTACTCATAAGAAACGATTTGTTCTCGAGCGACGAACTCGTGAGCAAAATTTTCATTTTAATAGATCATTTATGAGAATTTGAAATGTCGAATGTTCTATTAATAGCAGAAAGTGCAAACAGGACAATGAAAATCTCTGTCGTTCACAATTACAGAGATTTGCACACCCTAAGAAATCCGATTTGTCTTATAATTTTTTTCAAATGGTTGCCTTGAAAGGATCGTTTGTGAATTATTGAAGCAGTTATTTAGTCTGTTCGATGGAATGTGTTTTCTTATGTCCGATGCAGTTCTGTTCATTTGATGGATGATTGTATTTCAGCACTGTTAACTTTTTATAACTTAGACAATACTTTTTCTAACTATGCTTGAAATTAGGCAATAATTTTACCGATTTTTCCCAACTCTGATGTTCCTCATAATGAGTTATGTTATGATAGTTTATTGCCGAGTAGAAAGTATGTGCAAGCAATAATACAGCATGAAAGGCGGGTTTTAGTGTAACTTCCAATACTGGCTATATGAGAAGCAATTCGTGCCCACATTTTCATAAGAGTTTGACGAAATTACCCGACCACATGATCACATTTGATAACATGCCACTTTCATAGAAATGATCCGTTTTCGTTGGAATTCGTTAATTAAATCAAGCAAAATTTGTTGAGATACAAATGGCAAGGAATAGAAATCCGGCTGACTTGATTGGGTGAAATATGGGTGAAAAAGAATTCGTTGAACATCGACTCGAAAGGTCGAAATGCGACTGATTGTGAGTTAAATTTTGATTTGAATGAATGCAAAAAATGAGTGGCAAATGCTTCTATTTGGACATAAATCCGTCTGCTGACGCAAATACTTCTGTGGGTTTCGCTAGAAATTTTCCGTTATTAGGAGATCACATTAATTAATTGTTCATGTATTCAATTACTTCAAATTTACATCATTCCTCGTCACTTCTTCGAATACAACAAATACAGCCATTCCATTCAGCATTTCATCTAAATATAGCCAAAAAAAAACAGAGCAAATCAAGATTAGCTGAAGGAAACTAATTGCGTGGAATGGTATGTGGATAGGGCAAAAATTTTCGAACAATGTGATACACGGAGGCAATAATTACTTTGAAAACGCTTATTTATTCGGCAATCTATATCCATTTCAATGCTGCCTCATTACACTAACTCAATGTAAGGCGCTCATATTTCCCAACGATTTGTAGGCCGAAGTTTTTTTCTTTTCTTTAAGAAACAAGCGAAACGTACCAGATTAGTGGAAATTTTCAATTGCTCAGTGGTTTTCAATTGCAAACAAACGAAACGTCTCAGTCCAAATTTGTTTTCTAACACCGAAAGCGATACTAACAAGAAAAAGTAATTTGTGATGTTGGAACGTCTCAAAGAGATGGATTGCTCGTTATCGCCAGTTCGCCTGGCGTATTTACGACCATTTGCATTCGAATTGTCTTCTGGAAATTAAATTTCGTTTCGAGCGTTTTTTATCGCAGTACTTTTGACTCACTTGAATCTAAAATACATATTATGTCATAATTTACTTGCGTCCAAAATTTATGCACATATGCCTAGATGGGTGTCGATGAGGGATCAATGAATAATTGAGCAGTATCGCATGCATGAATATTCATCTAGTTTATCGTCTTGTAATATCTTCTGAATTCCAGACATTCATTTCATCTGTAATCTACCTCATCAATAATTCCAGTCTTTTACCTCATCGATCACCCATCATAATTCCTCGCGTTCATTGAAATTCCATACAATTCCACGAGACACCCACCAAAGTGATCACTTGAATACACATCATATAAATGCAAATAAATAAGTAAGAAACGTTAAAATAAAGTAACCCTCTCAATGAATGATCAAAATTCATACTGTATAATGTGTTCACTTGGCCTGTTCGTCTAGCCAGCAGAGTGGCGTCAATCAAGGCTAAAACAGTGCGAACGGAAACGCGAGCATTGTGGCTAGCAACGTTACAAACGATTGATAGCCTGGCCAATCCAGGTAATCCAGGTATGATTTGTTTGCTAGGACCAAATAAAGGATCATCTTATAATGACATTGCCTTTTCGTCACTTGCACATTGCAGTTGTTACATCAAACATCAAATATGCCCACCGTTTATAGAAATTAAGTATTTGTTATCAGCATTCGTCAGACATCGTTTATCGTTTCAGTCGAAGAAAAATAGTGACTGAAAAATGAGTTTGATAGATAGCAACGGAGTTTATGAGGTCTCAGACAGATGCCCATCTAGATGGATGGATGAAATTGATAGTAATTATAAATTTGCTCCAATCGCACTTTTTCTTTCATTCGTTACTCAGTCAGTCCTATCAAGAACCACTTCTGCGATCACAGTCACTGAAAAATAGATACACTACTTCAGAGTCATTGTATCCATTGAATTAGCTTATTCAGCTAACTAAATCGAACTGCTTGCTGTCACCAACACATTTTTTTTCGAATGACTACGCGCCGAGTTGCAAACTTCTACGGAGTCGTTGATGAGTTATCAATGAGTTTATTTCATGAAGAATTCACGTCATTCTATTACACAATGCTGATGGGAACGCAATTAGGAATCTCGCAAAAAAAATCAGTCCAATGACAATTCAAAGCATTATTTATGATGAATTGAATGCTTCTACGGTATCTTTCAATCGCGTTTTCATCTCATAGAAATTATGTTGCTTCATTTCGAAAGTATCTATTTTATTGTGTGATCCACTCGAAACGTGACGTCGATCTCATTGCAAAATATTATTTCGATGATTCACGACGTTTGTCGGCCGTAATTCATTGGCGCACTCAAGTGGTCATGTGAAATTTATGAGGTCGTTCTCAGCTTTTAACCGAGAACTCATTCATGGATTCATTGCTGTTTATGACTATTTGCGATTGCTGCTCTCCGCAGTCTTGAAACTGACAACACAGAGCACAGATATGTTTATCATCATTCATCGTCATGCTCGAAGCAACTTTGTCTGTTTTGAAAATTTCTTAAAGTATTATTCACATCCGTTCGCATTCTTGTAAAGTCGCTCAATCACAGAATGAACGATGCTGCCTGCATGCTAAAGGTTTCTTGATCATTAAAAAATCTTCTCGAGCCAGTACACCTATGCGATGACATTATATTAATGAAGTGTCTACGTGTTACGTTACGTTATTTGTTGTCTGCGTAATACGTCGTAATATTGTCAGCATTAGACTCAGCCTGAGAGTTTCACATCACAATAATAACATCGTCGCTAATTTACAGACCAAGAATAAATTTTAATGATGTTATTTGTTGTTTCTTTCGTTGCGTATTAACAATCGCTTCAATGATGTGTGAATAAGCGATCATCAATGTCTAGAATCTGTGGATATCCTCTATTATGCACGGTAAAGTATCCTGGCGTTTAACCGTGTCCATCAATAGCAATCGTTATGCTGCATTAATGATGCGTTATAATGCATTGAATAGCCTCGTAAACAAGAGTGATTCAATACCATTTCGAAATATTCAGATAATCCTTCGAATGTAATGTAATCGTTGATCAATTCCAGATAATCGCCCACGCTACCGACGTTTTATGAAATTGCGATGTTCAGTTAATGAATGTGCCGCTGACAATTGCGTGCTCAGAAGAAAAATCGTCCTTTCAAATCGACGACCCAATGCATTTGTGCAAAAACAATGCTCGATTAAGAATATTTCAAGTAATTGTCATTGAGGTATAAGCAGCCAGTCAACCGTTGCAAGCAATCAACTTAACACACTAAGCTGTTTTCTATTCACTGAAATCATCATCATCATCGTAAACTTTTGCTATTAACTGATATTGTTCATAGTTGCTATTTATTAAGTGATATTCGTCTCTGTAAGGTTTTGAGCTCGGTGAAGCTGCTAAATCCATTATCACATGGATTCTGAGCAATTGCCGCTCTACGATGAGAACAGTATCGTTAAACAAAAGTGGATCAATGCGACTGAAGAGGAGAAAAGGGTTTGTTGCATTCCATTGAATTGTTTCATATGCTTCGTTTTTTTTTTGGTTCCATTCGAAATCACACGAAAACGAGATGAGATTGCAGTGGATCTGCTCACGGTTTTGTCCAGATACGATGTTATTATTTTGAAATGTAAGACCTGAATGTTATGCTATTCGAAAAGTCATCTGTTTCACATTTTTATGCTCATACCATTCAAACAAAATTTTTGATAAACTGTATCAGTTCACAATTTTGGTTTTCCTCGAAAGCAATTAGATTTTTAATTATCTAAACTCACCTTCTAGAAACTAATAAATTTTTTCTTACAATTTTAGAGAAAATTGTGGATTTTCATTGAAATCATGGCTCGCACTCTATTATGTGCCATACATTTCTGTAATGAAGCAATTTCGCATGGTTATCTTTATGGAGCATCTCTTGAGCAATACATTTAGCGTTGCACGTCTACCAATCACTGTTGAATGCTACATTAGATTGTTTGAATTCATTCGATGGCTGAAGATGTTCGCGTTTTCAAAAACCTTGCTTCTGAGAAAGATGACAAAAAAAGAGATTTTATGAAGCTTCATTCTGCGTCAACATGTTTTTCTGGAGACTCATTTCGTGGCTGGATGAATAATTCATCGAAAACAATTTACGATTACGATAAACCTTCACATTTTTGTTTAGCCACCGACGAATTCCTATTGCTTTCATAATGAATTTGTGCAAATGCATTTGTGTTTCAAGCAGAAATCCGTATAGTTTCACGCATAAGCGATTATATTGAACTTTTGAGCTGTTTAATTGGTGATTACTCTAGGAGATGGTGATTTGATACATTCTATTGTCAGTGGTGTCAGCAATTCTCTTAAAACCATTCAAACTATTATCTTGAATAGACAAATTTGAAATTTTGAAATGTTGAACGCAAATACACAAGAGTAGAATTCTTCATCTCAGTAAGCTCATGTCAGTCAAATATTTCAAACAATCATATTTCAAACGATTACGGTCATTTCTAAAAACAATAATAGCACCAAGTACTCCAAAAGATCAGAAATATTTCCAGATGTCAAAGCGCTACGGTTCATTCATCAGTTTTGGATTATAGGTTATTTTTGATCCATAGGCAATCATTAGAATGTTGCGGTGATTAACAGAAAAGTTTCCATTCCAAATTCCACAACTGAATCCGCAGTTCAGTGGAAATATTTCAAGACAATTGTACAATTTAACAATGGCTGTTACTCATGAAATCAATTTTGAGGCTCATTTCTAATGAATTCATTCCATTCGCTTAAGTGCTTTGGCTCCACTAGTTGAGCAAAACATTGAAGTTCCATCTCAAATGAGAAAAAGTCACATGTGTCCATCGTTTAGTGTGTGAAGTTTTATTTTCCTCAAATTCTTCTCATCATACGTGAAGCATGCTAACATCGTCATTAAGAGTTCATTTTAGCATTCGAATTCCTTGAATTTATTTCATCGTTGAAACGATCTCTTCATTCGCATGAATTATTGGATGCATACAATGCTTTGAAAGCGTGTGCGTCAAAAATACGTTGGCTACACAAAAGTATCATTGGTAAAAGCAATTATTGCGAAGTAATTTCTGATAGTACGCGAATTTTTCCAATCGAAATAAAATTGCTCCGGTACCTTGATATGCCAGGCACCATCCCAAGATTACTAATCAAATTTCAGCATTTTATTCTCGCTTTACGAGCCAAAGTGGAGATCACCGACGTTCTTCCTCCGCCGAATCATGAGGATCTTCATGTTCTGATCATGGCCGGTGTCTACATGATGCTCTTTTTACTTGGAACATGTGGCAATTCAGCAGTGCTTACCACTATTTATCATGTTGTAAGCTATATCATTCATCTTATAAGAAAGTCATCCATAACATAAACGAAAGAAAGTTGGATTGTTCAACTTGCGTAGTGATTCGATTATTCAAACATTCTGAGCTCACTGCTGTTTCTGAGAATGATTCGACGTCAATGGCAGACGTACTCTCGCGTTTTATAACTCACCAAACACTGCTCGCAAATATGACCATTTGTAATCAGACGTATATTTACGCGTTTCACAGCCAAAGCTATGAAGCAGTGCACTTTGTGCACTTAGAACTCATAACGAGATCACGATCAAGTATTGCTTTAAATAATTGAATAACCGGTTCGAATAAGAATGCATACACTTTCATAAACACTTCCCACGAACTTTTCATGCATTCACAAAATAACAGCTTACTTTGAAAGGTTCTGACTGCGTGAGAAAAAGTCATAATGGATTGTAAATTTTCAAACAACACAACTGACGAAAAACGCGATCAAAAAGATTTTTGAGCACTTAACATTAACGAAATCAGAAGCAATTCTTTGCTTGATTATCGCTTCGCGTTCAACTTTTCGCATTATTTACCGATTGAATCAAGTAATGCCTTCGATGATTCAACTTCGAAATTGCTTTCCAAATAGCAAATGTGCGTAGCAATTATAAGGTTTTCAATAGTATTTGAAGTAATGAGACGCGTTTTCTATGTAATTCTATATTATTTATTTCAATCAGCATAAATGAGGCTTTTGACAATTCAGTGTATGATAATCAAATCAGTTGACTTCGTTTGAGGTGGTAATTACACATTGTCACTCCTGTCAAAACATTGTTATAGTTGAACGATTATGTATCTATGAGACTTGTCACACTTCACAGTGATTAGGAAAGGAAACGACTACGCATCAGTTTCAGTCACCACTCATCATGCTAACCGCTGTTTTGACACGAAAACTTGTAACTTCGCACTGATTAGGGAAAGGGAAAGAAGCGTTCGAAAAAGCAAATCTCATTCTCGGACTAAACTGATGAGATTTTTTTCTGGAAGAATCACTCTTACCATGCGAATGAATCGAAACTAACCGTCTGAATTTCAAGCAGTGACAAATAGAATATCCTGCTTAAAAGGAAGTGAATATAAACTGAAATTGTCCGTGGATAAGATTAGGCAAAGTTGAATCATGAATCGAGAGTCATGTTTATTGATCTTGCTCAGATCATAACGATAGTGATTCAGATTCGATCGAGGCGCGCGACACTGGATAATACACTCATTTATGTGATAGTGCTTTCTTGTGTGGATTTTGGTGTTTGCATCTCGTTACCATTCACAGTTATTGATCAGGTATTGTGCAATTCAGATCTTCTTTGATTACAAAGAATACGATGGCATTACATTTTTTTTTTGCCGAATCGTGTTGAAAACAAATCATGTTATCAACTCACAAGAAGTCACAAGTCAGAAACACTCATGAAATCATCAGATGTGAAATCACTGATATTGTGGATCGCTTTGAATTTTGAGCGAAACTCTCTCGGATTGCCTTCAGATTCTTGGGTTTTGGATGTTTGGAACAGTGGTTTGTAAATTGCACGCGGTCTTGGAGAATTTTGGTAAGATTCTTTCGGCGCTAATCTTAACTGCGATGTCATTCGATCGCTATGCGGGTGTTTGTCATCCACAAAAGAAATGGTTACGCTCGAGGAAACTTGCCGTCTTTATTCTTATTGGTGAGTTCCACTTTCAGTGCTGATCATCTTTATATCCATAACAATTACTTTCATTCATCTTTTTTTGTATGGACTGCTATTTGTATGGACTGGAACCTTTTTCGCTAACATTCATCCGAAAAGCACTTCCTAAAAAACTACTAATTAAAGTTCTTATGTGCAGGGACTGATTTTTAGGCTTGGCGGCTTACGCTCTTGTCACATTGTGTCCACTCTTGTTGAGCTTTACAGCTCGTGAATTGGTGCTTTTTGAAAAAGTGAGTTATTTCATGCAACCATTCGATTATCTTCTCAAACAATGTCATATTAATATGCTGCAATTTCACAGCATATTAAAATGGCATTGTATATTTAATATTAGAATATACATTGTACTATTGTATATTAAAATGACATTGTAGCATATTAAACAATATTTCTTTTTTTGTCGTATCTCTTACCACAAATTTCCAATGAAATGACTCGATGAATTCTTTGGCATCTTAGAAACATCGAACTCACTTTCAGGAAACAGCTCCTTATAAGCTGACTCGTATGCGTATTGAAAAGTGTACGATGGTTAATATATCATCAGTGGTATTCACAATGTTCACTATCTATCAGTGTATTTTATGTTACTGTTTTCCACTGTTTCTTGTTGCGTTTTTCTACTCGAAACTACTCCGTCGATTGAGGCAACACGCTCGACAATTTAAGGTGACTTTCATTGTAAACAATTCCAGAAACTCTGATATTTTCATCAGTCTCTGAACTCAATACGTAACGGAAGTTACAGTCAGGACGGCTATAATTAAACTCGAATTCAATGAAGCCTTCGTTCCCGGTTTTATCATCTCAGACGATTTTTATGGATCTGTCGCTATTGAATTGCAGTAATTTGGTATTAATTAAGGAGTAATAGCATCGACAAGCTTGACAGATAATAACAGAGATTCATGCAAGCGTAATTACTGCGTAATTCTGATTCGTTTGTTGGGAAGTCCTAAAAAAAATCAACCTACAATGCGGTACTGCGAATAATTACGTATCTCGGAAATTGCAGTTTTTCGTTGCTTCACATTAATTGGAACTTGCAATTATCATTCGATGATTAATCTCATAATACGGAGCATTAATGAGCATTCGCTCGACATGAGTCAGCAACTTGCTTGCTTTCGAAACTTATGTTTGCATGTCACTTACAATTAGTGTTGATAACTACAGAGCTGAAAGAACAACAACAAAATTAGGTTCGGAATGAGGGAACTTATACTAGATTGGTTTTTAAGAAATTCTTACGCGCATTCATCAGCAGTTATCATGAATCAAGCCAGTACATGAAAGCAGTCGATGGTTCACGTATTAACACCTCACACTTCATGCACAATTGAAATGTATGGTATCAAAACAATTAGTTGATTCAATATTTGTTATATTTCAGTCTTCTCATATTCCACTGATGCGGATATCGTTGTATACATTAGCCGTAGCATGTTTTTATTTCCTTTGCTGGACACCGTTCTGGATTGCGACCGTTTTTGCTGTATATTTGGAGTATGCCGGAGAACAGAGTGGCAGTGTTCCTCCGGTCTTTGTCTATTGTATGTATTTTATACACGCTCTTCCGTTCACCAATTCGGCGGTCAACTGGATTTTATACGGTAAGCTGCTCATAATGCCATTTGCGTATCATTCGCTTGCAATCACAAACGCTCTCCTCACTCCAACTCAACATTACATGACGAATGTCGACTGAAATTCCTAGTGAATTACTTTTGCGTGAACATCTCAAAGTATTGCATGACGTTCATGAACAGCTGAATGTTTATAATATATTTGCTGCTTAAGAGAATATTTGATTTTGATTAAGGTGCACTCAACGGTCAGTTACAACATCGTATCAAGGGACGTCGCTCGGACATAACGACAACCATTTATAATAACGGTAATGTGCATCCGTCAAGCGTCTCCACAACTGCGAAATACGATAGGAATTTAAACACAAAAACGGTGATGTTTTGTTGGGTTGTTTCAAAAATCTTACGATTTGTGAGCGTTCACAATGAAACGTTGATGTGGTGGTCATTTGTTGTTGTGCCGCGAATGTGAAATCAAAATTGCTCGGTTGATTACTGGGAATGATGACGAATCGTATCGCCAAAGGGCGAATGCTCATTCGATGAACATAAGACAAATTGGAGACAATAGTTGATGTTGGAGACGCGCGATTCAAACTGCTTCAGGCTGAGAATTCATTCAAATGAATGATTTATTACTGGCACAACGATTTGTGTACGATTCAGTTGGGAGGATAACATGATTTATGATTGATTCACTCAATGTCTGATGAGTTTGTTGGAACACTGTGTGAAAACATGCTGCTCGTGAATATTTCAGTTATTTTGCACGGAAGGAAGTGTTTATTGTGTTTTGCAAACACAATTAGGTAATGGGACACGGAAGTGCTCACTGCACTTATTTGATGAGATGATACTCAAAAAAGAGCAAACATTTATCTTATGATCAATAAAGAGTTTTGATGAAGCGCAAATTCGCGAACTGTAATTGTTACAAATCGGATGTTGGATAGATTTTCACATAGCTTCAAGTGAATCGGTGGAATATTTCGTATGAATTCAGTGAAAATCAATCAAAAGAAATTAGTCGCAATAAAGCCAGGTCATTGCTTGAAACAATGAAACGTTTGTGATAGTATGAATGTTCAAGCTTCTCGGATTTGTTTGCTCGCCTATGTTAAATGAGCGCAACAGCTAAACTTTAAAGAGCAATTTGTCATGGTTATTTTCACGAAAAGCGATGATGACGAATGCTAAAAGCGATGTTTGCAATCAATATAGTAATCATAAAAATGGTTGTTTTATTAAAGAAGTGAGGCGATTAAAGGCATTGATTCAACTATTCTTAATGAAATGCATTCGTTTATGCTCTCCGCGCCACTATTCTTTCCATGATATTGCTTAAGCATACACAAAAACCCATTCACTTCATCCATTTGAGGGATTACACGAACATTTACTGTTATCGGTGATAGTAAATCACTGAAGCGTTCAAGTCGATTGAAACAATCACCATCTTAGCCATGCTTTTTGCTTTTGTAGAACATTTCGAGGAATATTTGAGGATGTCGATCAAATTTCCACTTTCGAGCAAACATGGAATCTTTCACGGATGAGGCGCTCTTAATTCGGCGTCCTTTTGTGGAAGATTGATGACTGACATGATAATTTCGAACCATCGAAACTCTTTTATGTCCTCCGCTTGCAATTAGCAAAACATGCAACTACCCAAGTTTCTCCCATTATTTGTGGATTTTTTTTTTAAATTAATGTACATAAACCAATGACTAATGGTTACACTTTACCGAATAGTGTCTGTGTGAAGCATAAATGTAGCATCGTAAATACACTATTTTCTTTAGCTGAAAAATTTGAAAATGCATGACATATAGTCGAAATCTATTCCCATAGAAACATGGAAATTTAAAATTTCGAATTAAATCCCTCATTTTCATTGTATCGACTCATAATTCAACTTCCCTAGAATTCACTCAATGAACACAGCGGCTGTGAGATGTCGAACCCAACTAAAAAAATTTCTTTCTATAACGTTTGTTTAGTTGAGTTCGATATAGAATCAAACTCAGTTCATAGAATCAAATTTCTATAAACTTCTATGGCTTTGAGCTTTGAAGTTTGTTAAGTTTGATACGGATCTGATGTAAACCTCAATCTCTATGACAACAAAAAGCATCCTCAATAACAGTCAGGCATAGTTTCAGAATGTCAACTATCAGAAGTTATCACCGAACGTCAACGGCTCGTTGCCTCCATGCGCTGGCGGCGGTTCCATTGGAATGGGTGATGGCGTTTTGGGATATGTGTTCCAGTCTGATCATATGTCCAGATCGTCCATTGTCTCTGTATCTAAGCCGCCCATCGAATCGTTGTGTAGAACCGTGAGTCCGCCAAGTGACCGAGCAGAAACTACCATATCGCAAAAAACCAGCACTGCAATTGCACTGCGCACACTATCCGATTCAGTGGATTCATTGAATGATGTTAATGTGAAGTTGATGATGGCCAATGATCCCACATATTTGTAGAAATATCAACAAGAAATCCAATGAACTGGTGAATTTTTCCAGGAAATTTCACCGGATGTTATAAATCTGTCTAAATTAGGTAATTCTACAGCGTGATAATGAGTTGTACAAAAATTTATGACTTTACAAATCTTACTCTTATCTAACAACTGAAACAACCTCGAAAGTGATCGACTATAAGAAGTTTTTCAGCTTCTCATTTCAATCGAATAAAAGATCGAAGCCATATCTTTTTCTGTTCACGGATTTTTTCTCATCAAATCGTGAATTGTTGGCCAACTAATACAGCACAACGAAAGATCTAGCGACCAGTTGAAAATTCAATTCTTAATTCAGTGATCCGGAGTGTTAAAATTGAGTGGAAATAAACTGTTGTTCATTGCACCAGGCATTTGTGAATCAATTCGTTGATTCTTTTGCGTATTGGAATCGTTCAGATTGTCGCACCTAACTCAGATTTCTACTCGATTCATAAGAAAAGACACGAAATGCCATTCATTTTTTCCTCCAATCCTATTTTATGATGTTCTTATTCCAGTCATATTTCATTTGTTCTTGTTGATTGTTTGTATTTTAATGCGTGTTCTGTTACAAATGTACAAAAATCATAATTGATCATCAGCATGAGTGTAAATCACGGAATCGCTCGTCGTTAAGTATGTCGTTCAGAAATACGAACTTTCAGTTGATAGTTTCCAATCTTGCTGTCAACCGGGACACATAATCATATTTGTACGTCAAAAATGACACATGCAAGTACTGGCTAGCAAAAGACTGAAAAACAATCCCAATTTTTGAAAATAGAGCGAATCTTAATCAGCTGGATTACTCTTCCACTTCCTCAAGTTTTGTTTTTCTACTTTTCACATCATGATTCATAAGTTGAATCGGTCAAATTTCTAGAAGCAGAATAAGATGAATGAGATCAACGAGTTCAATATCAAAAGTTTTCTTACTGAATTTTCACTTAAACTATGTAGAGCTTTGAACGTGAAACGACGTACATTAAAACAGGAAAACCTTTCCAATAGCCAAATTGAAAACTAACTCACCCTGTGTGAGTAATTGCATCGATATGCTTGAGATGAATTCACCGTATGAAAATTTGCAAAGTAGTCATAAGGAAATAGTAAGGTGAATTCAACAGACTTTCGGTTGTCTTCAATAGTGAAGTACTTAAAAAATCTACATTCGTTTACGTGATTCCGTCACTGAGCTGGGATTTGAAGAATTCTTTCTCTGAGCTTAGAGATCTCAGGCAAATGTTATGTACATTCGTGATCTTATTTTTGAGGATGCTTTTGACGGTATTTTTGTTTAAACAGTAAACAATGACCGACCATGTATTGTTCTCCAAATATTAACGGGTGCCATTGTACGCAGTGACATATCTGAATGTTTTTTTTTTATTTGAATAATTCGATTTGTTTGCTGTATTTTGTGACAATTCTGATGGTTTTATGCTGTACCTTTGAGGTGTCCTCCTCTTATTTCTGTTCATTCTCATGTATTTGAATTCAGAAAACAAACCTTCTCTAGTTTCGCATTGAATACTTTCATACGAGTAAATATCTTTTCATAATTTTTTGCTACTTTTGATTTCACCAACGGTGATCTGACGAATCTCAACTGTTGAAGTTCAGTTGAACAATCGTGGAAATGAAGCAGTACGCAGAATGAAAAGTGTGGAATTTTCATCACTTCATGCGGGAGGGATTCTATATAATGATAAACAACAATATCAAAATGCCTTAAGAAATCTGCGAATTCAATAAGGATGTGAATTTTTGATAGATGAAGAGCGTTATGCAACATTATGTTTACTGATGAAAGTGAGCAAAGAAAAAGCGAAAAAGATTTGAGTGGATAAATGATCAAATTAATGAAAGTGAATAAAATGTTTTGAATTGGATTGATATAATGATGATGAAAATTGGAATTATAACATATAGGTGCTGATAATTATGATGGAACACGAAGAATAAACAAACGGTACCCGGTCAATCTGCTTAACGACAGGTTGCCTAAAGACACATTGCCTGACGGACAATTTGCCTAACAGATAGTTTGCCTAACGGACAGTTTGCCTATCGAACAGTTTGCCTAAGGAACAGTTTGCCTATTAGGCAAAATATCCATTAAAAAACCGTAAGTTGGTTATCGATAATATGATTTTACTGGTCGACTCAATTGATTTTTCTCAAATAAATGCAGTAAATATCTGGTCAATTTTTTGCAAAAACATCGAAAAACTCAATCGGCTTGATTGTCTTGAATTTGAATAACACAATTTATTTCTCTCACAAATACCTTACTAGTAGTATAATTGTCAGATACCTTCGTAGTATAATTCAATTCTGACATAACCATCATGCAGATAAGATCTTCAAGTTTTATTCATTATATTAATCATTTATAATACAGAATATAATTTTATAGATACACAATTTAAGTGAATTACATATTGCCACAATCCACATCGATGAAAACAACGATTCATTCATTTATTACAACAAAACGAAAAAAAATTGACAAGTGTACAATGCTCTCTGTTTCAATCTTACTGCAGTTATCAATGGTTCGTTCGGAAATTTTTCACGAATTCCAATTGCTCTGAAAGTGATTAGTCGGAATGCCCAATGAGCTGAACAATCCACACAACCGTACATGTTCTTCCCTTTCCGACAGTTGAAATGTTCGAAGAATTTTCACACTCGCCAACGAACGAACTACTCATCGATTCGTTGTAATTTGTTGATTGAGTTTTTGAATTCGGTGTTCCTTACATTGTTCGCCTCGTACACCAGAAAGGACAATCCAACTCGTGTCAGAAGCAATCGAATTTTTTCACTGTTAATAACGTTAACTGCGTTTTTGAGTTCCACATTTTGCTTCATTTCATTCCGAAGAAGAATCAACCAAGAATGCAGACTTATCATACAACAACATGCACGCATTCAACCGTTGTTGCGTATATCAACAATCGTCGTTGAACTAAAATATATGCTTATGAGGCTGGATTACTCACTATCACACAGAGGAAATCTCGTAGTAGATCGAAAACCATCCGCCTCTAACGGAGGCTCCCTTTAGCGATTCTAGGCTTTTTTTGACAGTCTAGGCTTTCTGGGCTTCCTTTTCTTTTTTTCTGACAGCTTGTTGACCCAAGACTGAAGACTTCTAATAAATTTTGAATCACGATAAAAATTCATATCCAAAATTCAACGATGATATGCGCATTCACTTTTCATTCATGCAGAGTGAAGATGAAATGCATCATTTCATATACACTACGCATGAAATACAATATGCACAAGCAAAAAACGAGCGAAAAACCAGCAAAGAAGGGAATTAAATGCATTCAACAATATCAGTAGCGGTATTTTGTTCGATTAGAGCGGAGTTGGTTTATGGCCTCGTCGTTGCTTTGCTTTGATGTGATCACGTTCGAGATTTGAAGCAGAGAGCATCTGAAAATGAACTCTCTCTCTCTCAATTTTGCTAACATTCCGAATGAAACCTGTCTACATCATAAACGAAAATCTCCCACGAGAGAAATACTGCTGAGAAAAATACTTTAGCAGACGATTAAAAGATTCATCACACAACGGCAAAAGGATATGGGTCCCCTTTTATGCAATAAGGAAAAACGTTTGAGACGGAACCTACTGTTAGCAAAAGTTTAATTCAAGGTCGATCTCATTAATAACAGACTCTGATTTCTGATTACTTGTAGATGGTATTATCTCTTTTGGCAAATTGCAATCTCCTTGGAACCCGTGTGAAATTATAATTGGTGAATGTTAATGATCAAAAGGCAAACGCCAACCAATAAAAATGGAAATAAAACGCACTTCACACCGTCAATAAACCAGCAAGCGATTCGTGCACGGATAAAAAGGCAAGAAGCATCAAACAATAGAGGATCTTGAAATGGGCTGAAAATACATCATACTTCAGTGGGTAAGTAGTGTCTTTGAAAGCAACATATCAAACTTCTTCAGAGCCACCCTTCGATCCCATGCATTCATATCTCGTATGAAATGAGCCAATAGATTTTTGTTGATCCTGAGTGCGACTGGCTATCCTCTTCAGTTCCGTGTGAAGGTGACAAAGTTGCAAGGATGACAGAAGGGTGGCTCAAGTTGGTAATTTTGTTTGATTGCAGTCGTTCAAACTGAATAATTCTGATTCTTCCAAACCAATCACCACCCATCAGAACACGTGCAAAATCATTCGCAGGTGGCAATAACGAAAAATTAGATTCAAGTGAAGGAAAAAGTGAAACACCTCAACACTGATTACTCCACTTAAGAACTGATTAATTAACAACTGAACAGGCTGATTAGTGATTAGTGTCAATGCTTGTTTGGATAAATTAATCGTCCTATTGTAATCATATCAATTTCGTTCCTTCGTTGCAACACATTCCCACATATGAGATCAAGTCGTTGATCAAAGGCATTCGATACTCTTCTATTTCTCATCGCAGCATTCGTTAGGGTGTTTCAAGAAACCACCACCATAACGCAAGAAACGGAATGAACAATTTCTTCAGGCCAGCCACCGAACTGACTTACGAGAAGAACTACGTGCTAACTGACACACCTGTGGTCGGAGCTGGGCTGCTGGAGCGCCGCCACTATTTGGGAATTGAGCGGGTGGCATAAGTGGCATTCCTGCCGACTGAATCTGTGGCGGCACAGAGCTCAAGCCAACCGGCATGGTGCCCGTTGTGGGCACGCCCGAGTGGGGCACGGGTCGTCCATGTTGATCATAGCATATTCGAATTTCCGAATTAATCTGATAAGATTGCGGTTGGAGTCGACCATCTGGGCCGTAGGTGCCACTCGACGGAGGAATGATGATATGCTGAGGGATAGTGATACCTCCTCCTCCTCCTCCTTGGTTCGCATCCATCGGACCTCCTGGCCATGGTGCATTTAGCATTGCTGCTTGAGGCTGTTCACCTTGAGTCATCGCTACGACTGACCTGAAATTTTTTTCAAATCGATAGATAAATTTTACACTCCCACCAATATGATATGCGCTGCTACAGGGCTCGCTAGCACGAGAGGAAAATTCTACTCGACTTGTGCTTAAGAACATGAGCAATGAGTGAGTGAGTAGGCTAAAAGCATGAGCACAAGTAGGCCAAAAACGTGACCCTCTCTCGTTATAAATGAACTAACACCACCCTTTTCCACAAAATTCCTCATCATTGTTGACCTCATAAGGAATTAGCATCTTTCACAAATAATTTTGAAATCTGATCTCCGAAACTCTTACAAGTAATATGTAATCAGTTACAGAGGATAAGTCAAAATCAAATTTTAAAAAAAATATTTGGATGATTGGAGGTTTCAACATGAAACTGTCATGTCATTCGTACATTCAGAGGCATAAATTTTCCACCATTCTAATTGCTAACCCTTTAGGTTCACGTGTCTTCTCGTCTCGTTTCACCTGTCTGGGTCCTTTCCGTTTCTCCTTCTCGTACTCTCGATCTTTCCTCCTCCGATGTCGCTTTCGATCTTGTGAATCCTCACTGACCAGTGTGCTATCGTCATCACTGTACCGGCCAGTGCTTCGACTTCGATGGCGACGATGACCAGGCTCTTCTAAACGATGAGTAATATTCAGTTTGCAAGTTCAAACGAATACGAACAGAAAAATCACTGTCACATAGATCAATACGAAGACAGCTGATGAATCGTCGCACAGTTTAGCAATAACTAATTTTCTACTAATCCTTCCCCGCTTCTGAACATTTCCTAATCATCAGTAAATACTGCCTTGAAGCAAGTAAGGCATAACGTTTGTAGATCAGAATCAATCTTGTGGAAACCTGTATAGTCAGTCGTGTAGGAATCGGAGCTGTAGGATCGCCTTGAGCGCGATCCGACAGAAGACGAACGATGTCTTCGTTTCGAGTGACGTCTTGACGAGTCACGACGCTCGTAATCATGACGATCGTCATTTTTGTGTCGAGATCGCGACGAAGATCTGATCAAAAATAACTCACATATGATCAATGATGAAAAGAAAAGTAGTAGGAAAAACACTCTGTTATAATCCTAGATATTTTGTTGTCACAGAGCATTTCTTAATTCGAATATTTCAAAATGTTCGCACTGCAGAGACATTTAACGTTCAGTAAATATAAGGTTTTGGGTTTCAAAGCTTTTGGGCCTCTGTCAGGAAGAAGAATCCTGGAGATCACTGAAAACCAACCAACTCACCTGTGCTTATGATGTCGTTTATGACAGTGATGATGACGGTTAGTTGTAGCACCGGATGTTTCAGCGTACATCGATGGCACCGACATAGAATGCTGAAAATGCACTCATATCATCAGCTAGTAAGTTGGTCGGATGGTGTCAGAAATTATGGAACTAACACGAAGAAAATAATTTGTTAGGTACCAAACACCCCCGAATTGTTTGTGCAGTTAGACTGTTACTGATGGAAAACTTCATCGATGATAAATGTACCTGAAGTGGTTGACCAAACGGTTCTTCAACTGGAGTCACAGGTTCGCTATTGGCATGTTCGGGCATACGTGCTAAATAAAAACGCTTGATTACACCAGAAAATCAAACGAATGGCTCGAATATAACAATCACGCGATACATTTTTTGAAAAACAATCCATTCCGCCGGGAAGTGCTTTTCTCCAAGCGGATAATTAATTGCATGATTAATGTTTGATCTAACCAATCACTTTGCTATGCAACGTTTGAAATTTTTGCATTCTTTACGTTTTTGTGCTCAATTTAAGGGTTTCATTGACGAGACTCATCGTAAACACTTGATTCAGTTTTATTACTGCTATTTCAGCTCAAACTGATAATTTCATATCGAGAATAAAAATGGCGATATTCTTACGCACCGAGCATTTGTTGGTCTTTGACCCAGTTTGAGACCAGGTCATCTTCAGGCTTATCGAAGTGAGCACGATCAAGGTCCTGCCGACTACGTTCAAATTCACGACCTTTCTCGAACTCACGACCTCTATCGAATTCACGACCTCGGGCAATGTCCTGATCTCGGTCAAACTCGCGACCTCCACCAAACTCACCATCTTGGTCGCGGTACGAAACCTTCGGTTTTATTGCCGGAGGTGGTTCTTCATTATAATCGGGCAGTTTACGATATTCATCACGCGTCAGTGATATACTTCGGGAATCCTTATGATAGCCAGGAGGCATTGCATAGTTATGACCTGCAAAATTATAATCCTTATACTGCTGATCTGTGCGATGTCTGTCGCACAACTTGAGGTTATGACGGCACTTTCACAATGAGGCTATCAATGATTGCGTATCAACAATTATGACGAATCAATCGCAATAATGAGGTTCTCCTGAATTCGATGAGCACAAAAATTCACGTATTCTATAAAACGTTTTTAAATACGCACTCTTTCTAAAAGGTCAATTGAATGCAAATGAATTACTCACCTCTAGCGTTCTCATGATTTGAATAGTAGTTATCTTTATGATACTCATCGTACATTGCTGGGTATCGATCATACTGTTGCGTATTCTCCTTTCTTGAGTAATAATCCAAATCAGCCATTATTTGACGATAGAAGATGAGAACAGCAACGAAACAATAGAGCTAAAAATCAAACTTTTAGTAAATGCCAAGAATTGTTCATTTTAGTGGCGGCTTTCAAAATCTTATCACAACTAACTGATCATAGTTATTGCATTATAGAACGCGATGATGTTCTAAAGATGATAATTACTTCCATCACTTTGCTATTACCATTTCTCTATTTTTGGAGCCTTGACTCTGCATAAAAAGTTACGAGGACCACATGAAAGGACAATAATGACCATAACCTTACATAAAGAAAGCTAATCTCAGACCTTATCCATTTGTTGCGTAACATCCTTCACGATGATTCAGCACATGACCAATGCAGACCACCAAAAATACTCAGTTTAAAAAAAGCAAAGTTTTCACTTACATTGATAAGAACACCGATTAATTCGACAATTGTAAGTATAAGCCAATAGCTACGAACATCACCAGTCCACCACATGATACAGTACGCAAATGAGCACAATATACTGGCCAACATACACGGAAACCATGGCCAGATCAAGTAACGTGAATACTGCAAATTTGGAATTTCATTCTTTACTGAGCCGTCGCTGAACAATTTTGCATTCGAGAGGGAAATGACAGAAACTTGGAAAGTTATTCATGAAAACTTTACTGCAAAACAATTGCACCTAATCAGTCAATACAAATGAATGGATCAAAAGCACTGAATGACTGGATTTCATTGATTTTCATGTGATGATCAACTGGAGATAATAAGTAAATCGAGTGAACATACCGTGTGAGCACCATACATTAACGCTATCGATGCAAATAGAAGGAAGAAATTCGAAATGAGACAAAGAATTTGAATAACGAATAAACCTGAAATGAAATAAACTTATGATCGTATTCATCGTGAAACGACGTCACAAATTCTTAGGTTTCTTATGTAATGTCGTTTGACTGATCGAGTAATTTTTGACTAGTTAACTAGTTTTTGACTAGTGCGTCGTAAAGCCCAAACGTTAACTAAATGTTAGAAGGCGATTATGAATTGCTATCGAAACATCTCAGCTAGGCCAGTAGCATATTCAAACTGGTCATCTATTTTCAGGGCCATGCTCTTACTCTGTTAATCAGTGACTTATCTATACTCGTGCCGAATGTGTCTCTGCCCTAGATGCACATGTAAGAATGAGCTATCTGTGGATTATTCCAGTCGAAAACGAACCCGTGTAGAATCGTTCTTCTGGGCTCTGCCAAAAGTTCTCGTAATATGTTGGAATGTCAAATCTACCGTACTGATTATAGTTTGGCAACATCATATTCGCGGCACGGTCTTTCTCATACTTAATTGCTGCCATTTGCCAACCGAATATGGTCATTTGGATGAAACAATAGACCTGAAGAGCCACTTCTTTTCAACGTTCAATGAACTTTCGACATTGATTCAAGCCAGTTTAAAATTGTGACATTGCATCACACACACATATTCGGCTGGCAACTCTCATTAAGTGGGTTTATCAACTATTTGAAGACATTCACTCAGGATCCCCTCTCAGGAATGTATAATAATCCTCTGATCTGCTCTGATACCATAGCACTCCTCTATCAGTTAGAATTCGCAGATCGCTTCAACTCTCACACAAAAAACGAACCAGTATAGAATCTTGTCACTGGGCTATCATAATAGTTTTCATAGTAGGTTGGACCACTTCCATAGCTTCCATATGTTTGAAAGGCTGGTATTAAATAATTAGCGGCCAAATTTCTTTGATATTTTATATCGTAGGTTTGCCAGCTGAATAGCACCAATTGGACGAGAGCATAAATCTGCAAAATGAAACCATCTCAATGCCCACTTCTCATTCCAGCAAATCTTATTCCTCACCATTGTCTATTTCAATCGCTGTTAATATTTCTCAACAAGTATTTTTGGTCATTTCACCTATAGAATCCTCAACCATACAGGTTGAGGATTCCATAGTTGAAATGACCAAAAATGTGCTCAAAACTGCTGCTTTAATGATCGAAAAACAGTAATCATTTAGCTAAAATTTAGGCCCCTCCAATCTAATATACAATCCAACTACCCGTCTTTTTCCTCTTCCACCTAAACTCTACTCACCAATGACGCATTCGACTGGCAATCCTGTCCATCTTAACAAAACTTTATGATCATTTTAAAGTTCTCTGAAGTAGAGATTGGAAAATGCTATGCATCCGTTTAGAACTCTAATGTGCGATAATCAGGCCTCCGAAATTCCTATCAACTTTGGAAATCCAGTCTTGTGTCTAAACTTCCACCAATTGGAAACAGTCACTCGGCAATCTGCCGCAGATCAAACACCGAATGATATTGTTGTGCTCGACCGAATTCCAATCGATCATGCAATCAAATTTTGAACCATATCGATATGCGGAATTCATCATTTGTTTTTTGAAAAAGGCGACATTAAGCAAATGGCAATGACGGCAAAAAGTTATTCTATTGAGAAGCACAGTATGAAATTAGAAAGGATGCTGGCATAAAAGTATTCCATGTAGTACCAAGCTTACAGTCTTATTTATGATACCTCCAAAACTATCATTCTAATTAACAGATGGGACTTTACGACGTCTTCTAGCCAGTTAGTTCGACAGTTCGAGAGTAACAATGAAATGCGATAGTCTCTAGACGACATCCAGTAATTCAGTTAATAGTAATTTGTTGCTTAGATTGAATTCAAAAGCAAAATCATTGGTAGAAGTTGACTAGGATGTGGTCGTGAATCTAGAACGATAGGATATACCCTCAATGAGTGCACTTGTTCGTGAATTGGATGCGGCAACACAAGGACACCAATATTGGCATTGTAGATTGGCTTGGGACATTGTTACCGAACGACAACTGTTTATAACACTGAATTGCCAGCCGAATAGTACTATTGATGCAAACGCATAGACCTCAATCGAACGAGTTATTCAAGCAGTTCATTTGGTGAACACTTGAGAGCATTGCAACAAGCAAACAAGCAATGCGATAATGAAAATAAGATAATGAAAACCAATGCGGGGAATTTGGCAGCACACAAATTTAATGTGAGCCCACTCCTCTAACTAATCCAAATCTGCTTCAGGATGCTATATTTCCACGGAACTGCTGCAGGTTCTCAATAACAGGACTTTTCCATCAGTATGCATAGCAGATTTTTAGAATTTAACAGTTAAAAACAGGAGTAGACCTCGAGCGTATTACATTCCAAATGGCACGAGAATGTCATTTGAAACGATGCAGCTTTCCAGAGCTATCCACATATTGAGAGATCCATCGTTTTGACGTAATCTCTTTTTTTTTTTACTCACTTGAAGCATGCCTGAAAGCGATTCAAATTCAATCAAGCACAACTTACCAATGTCCAAATGCCAATCGTGACCGCTCCATCCTTCACATTCCAACAGCAACATGGATTACAGGCCATTTTCGCTGTTGATTTTGATTGGTTATTACAGATTTTTAGAAATGAAGTTGTTGTGACTGAATGATGTGACGATATTTCAATAGTTAGTCGATTCGTGCAAATACGAAATAATTACAGCACATGTTCAATGAGGTGACTTGTAGTTAAAGTCGCATGCAAATGATTGCTGAAATATTCAGAATTGACAGCGAAATTCATTCTGGATGAACCGTTTGCACGCGATTCTGTCTTCGAACATTTCAACGGAGTCGTATTAAAGCTATTTTTGACACGGACGTGAAAAAAATGAATGCGTGGATGCACTGAAAAAATTCACAAACCCTTATGAAAGTAGATGGATGATCAAATAACAATTTGAAAAGAAGTAAACGTTAAAAATTGTACACTCATTGAACTGAAATGTAACACGAGTGACTACAAATATGAGTAAATTATCGACTACATTTAACTATTTACTTTAGACGTCAACAACAGCTAGTTCATTGTCAGTGCAATTTTGAAATCAATGTGAAACGATGAAGAATGATTCAACACTTGAAAGCATCAAGCATGATGTATTGGGAAACAGTCGTCTTTTATTTCATGAGACTCTTCTTGTATTGCAATTCAGACTATTCTTTCAAATAATGTATCACGAATTATTCACCAAAACGTTATCATCAATTACATTATCGATCGAATATCTTCACTATGCGTTCGACAATGAGTCTGAAGCGATAAGATCGTGAAGATGTGATGAAGTTAATGAAGATGGAGCACATTTCATATGTGAAAGTTGCAGGAGGTTACTCTGGGCAATGAAATCACCAACTTTCAGCCATTATCAGCTAGCACGGAGTCAAAACAGCCAAAAGTTGTTCCATAATCGAAACGTTTTCCAATATGATCATGTTGAACGAACATCTTTCGTAGCAAAACACTGAACAGTTCTTTGCATTGAATATATTGCATGATGTTAATTGCACACATGAATTCTGTTGATGAGAATCATGAATCGTTTATTCCGTTCGCCACAGCCATACAATTCATGTGGCTGTTGTGGCTTGTCTGTCTGTGAATTCTTCGTAAAACGAATGACTCAGCGAAATTTCTGAGTGGGAAAGGAAAAATATATGCGCTGCTAGTGGGCTTAATCATTCAAGTTGCGTATCAGCTTATCAATGACACATAAGTGAACATTCGCAAACAGTGCAATCTCTCTCTCAAAAAATCGTAAAATTTATGAAAGCGCTTGTGAACTAGTCACTCTGGACGCTCTCAGATATCCTTTATCAGGATTGCATGTCAGAGAAAAGTGGATTCAAGAAAGCAAACGAATCACTGAATCTAGTGATAGGTTCTGGTAATAGATGAAACGGTTTAACAGATGAACAGCAAGGAGTGTTGACAAGTAATTGATAGGTAACATGGATCAACAATAGGTACAGAGAGGAACCAGTGGGATATTGTTGAAGCTATGACAGAACTCGAATTCCATTATCGTGAAGCTATACTGCGACAAAAACCAGTTCCCTTGTTTTTGCTTTCACGATTCAAGATGTTAGCATAGGATATGACTCATTCATTTTGATGTCTCTACGTTCATGCGATGAGTCTTACTTTCAAGCATCAAACACCTTTGTCAGCGTTTTGTCTACAATAATCTAAATGGATCCACAGATCAATAGAACAAATGACGTTGCACACTGCATTGAAGCGAAGAGCAACATCACGTTTTCAACGCTTAGAAATATTCAGGAAAAAATGAATAACAAAAAATTGGATTATATGCTTTTAGAAAACGATTAAAGGAAGTGTGAAAGTGTTGTCACTTTCTAACGATCGTTAGCAATTCTTTCGCATGATGAAATCATTGTAAATAAAACGAAAACATTTCGCTGCGATTCGAGACGACAAGAAGAATTTAAACGTAGAATATTCGAAGTGAATCTCTATCAGAATCGTCATTTCAATGAATCATTTCAATATTCAGCGTAATTGTCATTGAATGTCGCGATGAATTTGTAGTTAGTAGCATTTGTACACTGAAGAGCATTCGTACAATAGCAATCAATATTGCATTTTAAATGACACGACTACTTGAAGAATGAGATCGAACCATAGAATAAGACGAAGCAAACAGCCATCAATCCAACAACAGAATATGAGACGGGGACCGATGAAATGGAGTGATGTGGGTGGATTGACGACATCAAATCCTGCACTCGTTCAGCTGGCTGTCTCCTATATCCTCACGTCGAATTCCTATCCTCTGATGCCATCCGCTCCATATATGACAGACAGCCTCCTATACGACAACGATCGCCACAAACAGCACGATATCGGCATCTGTAAACAAACACCGAAATGAGAATTGTTTACCTGAGCGAGACTGCTCGTGACTGCAAGAGATGCCCAGGTAACAAGACGACTGCAAACCAATGTCGAAGACAGTATGCAAATTTGTTGATTCAGCTAAAGAATCTCCGGGATATCAAATGAAAATGTGAGAGACTCGATTTGAGAGCGAATGGACATCATTAGTTAGTTACCTCAATGCAAACAAATAATTCGACAACAGTAAACTATCTGTGCGATAATAAAGAATGTGTTGATTGTAAATCGTCGCATGAGAGCGATTCACGAAAATCACCCAATCGCCTGCTGCTATTCATTCAACAATTGCTATCAAAAATAGTATACTAAAAATAAATACGAATAATCAACAAAAGTTAGCAATGAGCAACGATACTCTTTGCTATTTGATTTGTTGTTCTCGAGATGATTCATTGACGATGATGAGTCATTGTTTTCACAAATATTAGCAGAATAGTTTGCTCGGGCTTTCATTCACGAGCAGATTACCTGAGATATTCGAGCAGATTATATGAAGTTCGGAAAACATTAACGCCCATCTAAGAAGTTTCACGCAAGACGTTTTGCTCAACAAGCACTAGATTTGATCATGATTTGACGATCTGAACGATTAAATGAAGGATTCTTTAGCGATGAGTAGTTCATCGCCTAATATCAAATGAGTTCCCACATTGATTCAGAAGAAACAAATAGAAGAGTCAATCAACTCCGAAACACTTCGAGGTGAAATCTTCAACAGAAATACCCGCACTGATTGAGACCAATGATCAATTTGTGTTGATACACAAGCAATTGAGACGCGACAGAGCAGTGCTGTGTTAAGCTGCTCTAAAATTCACTCACAAAAGTGCAATGAAGCTAGTGTTGTTGTGTACATGAAAACATATCAGTGAGACTCTTGTTGACACAAGAATTGTAAAAGTGATATAAAGAATGCAAGTAAAAACCATAAAATGACTTCATACTCACTATCAGATAACGGTTGATGACATTTGCATTCATTTGTCAGCAAACTCTGAAGAGTTTCTTTCGCTTTAAAGCACGTAATTCGATCGCGTTATGCAACCAACACAAAATACAATACATTATTAGTATTGTGTCAGCTAACATCTAGTAACGAATTTGATTTGATGAGTCATAACACGAGAAAACATCGAATCCAGTTGGTCATTCTCTCGACACACTCATTGCGTACGATCAGCGTAAATTCCGCCGGAATTTAGGTATACAGTGATTAATGGTCATGAATAATGCTTAATGATGAACGATGCTGCCGCAGTGATTTATGTCTTCAGTGCTTCATTGGCGATCTACTGCGAATAGTTCCTGTGTTGTTGCTTGGATATTTTCCGCAGTGGACAGAAACGATATAGAAACTGACTGCTACTCTATTAAACCGATCGATCTATCGAAATGATCTATCGGATCTGAAATCACTAGCTTTTCTTGAGTGAAAGATTCTTCGAATGGCTTGTCCGCCTCAGCTTAAACCAACTAAGCTCTCGATTACAGCTCTGACTCACTTTCCGCTACTTCTCTACCACAATGACGGGTAAGCAGTTGAAAGTTCTTTTATTGATCAAAATCATTTGACACTGAAACCGAGAACACTTTAAAAATTTTCATTCCATAAGCATTTCATAATGACGAGCGATTTCATCAACGATATCGTCTTCTCTTTGTATGAGATTCTCCTCATTCCAAGTCCATAACAGTAGGCATATTTGCTCACCGGATCAGTGTTAGTCTGCGTCATCATCATCTTCCCTTCAACAGCCAACCTCAGAATGCGTATTTGTTTGTTTACTCGTCGATATTACCAAAAGAAAACAACCCCAATTATAATCTACCTCTTGAACGCAACATTCATCGTATCATTCCCTTTATTTACTCGAGTCACTACTTACAACAATAATAACAACAATTATGAATGCTACTAACAGTAAGAGATTGTGCCACTCATAAATCAAAAGCTATGCAGTGCGTTCCGAATTTATTCCGTTTAACCATTCATAATCAATTTTATTTTTTTAATTACCCAAGTTTGAGCATCGTAAGCCATGCAGATCTTTGTGAAAACACTTACGGGCAAGACTATTACGCTCGAAGTGGAATCGTCGTATACGATTGAGAATGTGAAAGCGAACATTCATAATCCTAACAATAAGCATAATTGTAATCTTAAGACTTTGAATACAATAATGTATTCCACTGATTTCTTTTCGCTTGCAATTTCCGTTCTTGCCATCAAGTCTAGCTTGACAGTTACTATCTTAATGTTACTATCTTAACGATTTGATCATCGAACTATCTTTGAATATCTTTTATTTGCAATCAATAGAATCTAGTCGATATAATGCACAGTGACATAAATCAAACAATAGAAAACGTTTCAAAAAATTAGAAGAAAATCAAAACTTGACGTATTGGGAGGATCGTGGAAATAGGCAAGTGAAATTAATCAGACTGGGTCATTGAAAAACATGGTATAGGACAAATAATATTTTGTAAGAAAGGCATGAGACAAGAAAGGGGCAGTTATTGGCAATATATTAGATAGCACCCGATAGAGCTAACAATACGCAATCAAATTATGCTCGAAGGCATTTCCCTCAGAGAATATCGAATACAGTTGTGAATTATGACAATAATTAAGGATGATTCTTCATTAAGTATTCAACGAACGAATTGCAAATTATCATAATGATGGCAGTAATCGAGAGGAACTTTAATAAAAGTCAAGAAATAAAACAAAATCTGCGGTAACGAAGAGCATGGAAAAGAATTCAATTCGGTTAGTACCTATCTTTGTAGCATGCTTTTCATTCCTATCGTGTGAGCAATGCCCTAATCAGTGAGGAGAATATGAACGAATAATGTTTAAGTGTGAATCGCACGTCTCAAAATTTTCACCCACAATCAGGCAGATATAATGGCTTGGTTAAGAAGAGAGATATCGCCAGTACGTAATAATGTGCAGAAACCAGAAGAAATGATTTTTGTCATTAAAGAGCCACAAGACATTGAGAAGATGACAACCACTCATGCTGTACACATAGTAAACTGGTGATAAGCATCGAGTGATAAGCTGAGGAAATGTTATCAGTGAATGTGCGGTATGTTGACCGCTTCAACTAGTCAATTCACAAACTGATTGATAATTGCATCCGCTAACAATAAGGTACGCTCACATAGCTGATTGCAAAAATTCTTAGTTCTGTTGAGCAAAAAATGAGTAAATAGAATGTCTTTTTCACGACTGTGTTTACTTTACACCTCCACTCAGTTTTATTTAGCGTTAAGTGTTTTATTTAGCAGAATAGGGAATTAAAAGTGGTGATTTCATAAGAAGAGTTTCTGCATACTTCATGTAGTTTTGTGTATAAATAGTTATAATATAATAGCTGCTATCTTTTCACCATATTATACGAAAATATATGAACAAAAACAACACATAAAATTGAAATGAGCACATCAAAGGCACGAACAAATTGCTTATCAAATGAACACTGACAGTATTGTAGGCACACTCAACTTCAAATCCTAAATGTAATTCGTTTCATGAGAGGTTGTTGTCGTTTGGAATTCATTTCGTAAGCGTTCAGTTGGGCCTCGATCATGTGCTGCTGGCTCAAAATCGTGATGTCTTGTCATCTGAAAGCTTACTCATTTGAAGAGAGAGTTTTTGGCTTGATCATCGAAAATACAACTTTAAAAGTTGAGTAATGTTTCCGTTTAAAGCAAGTATTGGTGTATTGATCTTATTATTGATGGTGCATATTTTTGAAATGATTTCAACTTTTCTAACTGATATAAAACAGAATTCGGGATCTCATCAATACCACAATCGTGAACAGCTCAATTCTTGAGATCTTCAAGGAATATAGTTCAAGAACTAGTACACAATTTGCTTCAGAAAACAAACCCTCGTTGTTCGGTCATAAACGCCATCGCCAACATCCGATCCTTCCTCGTATTCCTCACCACCGTAATGATCACCCTAAAATCGAAGAAATTACATCAGAGTTTGATGTGTTAGCACAGAATTAATGTTCGACAACGAGAAAAGTCTTCAGCTAGCCAATTGAAATCAATTTTTGATCTTCATTTGATCAACAATTCATAATTTGATGGTGAATAAAGATTGCTAGTAGAGGAGTTTCTGAATAATGAAACACCCGAACACACACCATATGCTGAGATCTCGAGTGGTAATCGCCTGAGATACCGCCAGCCGAACCAGCTCGCATAAAGTGATCAGAAGTGGTTGTAGCGTATTGCTCAGCTTCGGTTTCGATTGGATTATGGACAATAAACTGAATAAATATGAATTTAATGGTTGTAAACATCCAAAAATGTTTAATAATTCAATGGAACTATTCCGAATTTAAACACCAGATTTTCTGTACTTAATCAGAAGCACTGGTTTTGTATTTGTAACATATAACGATGGGTGTTATTTCATACCGACCAGGGAATACTTAAATTAATTAAGATTATGCATATGCTATCGATATGTAATCAATTAGCATTCTATTGCCTCTACAGACACAAAATCAACTCGATATCCCATTATATAAATCATGTCATGGTTGAACATTCAGTAATTTTCAAACTGCAAATATAAAACTCAAACACTGCAATCCCCATGTTCACTTGATAAGCCAGCACTTAAATGAACTAAACACAACAATTATCCGTCATTCAGCGGTTTTATGAGTGATGTTTTGGTAGATTCAAGCAGAATCGAGTACAGTAGCATTTCATTTTCGTGTTTTCGACAAAATATTTTCCGCTAGTTGGCAGAAGTCTGGTGAATGTGAACTTTGAGCATATTTAGCGCTTATTATCCTATACTGGATGGCTGCTCTGTTCTTTCACTTCACCATAGGGAATGGTTATCTGCATACAGAGAAGGCATCATCACATTCATGCCAATGCTGCTCTATTAGGCATCATCCAGAGTCGCTTATGAAATTCGCAGTGAAATGAAAATTCGCGATACCTGAGCTGAATGTTGTTGTTGTTGAGTTGGATAAGTGGTTGTGGTTGAAGTGGTCTGGTAGACGGCTCCACCCGGGACTCCTGCTTCGTCTCCGTAAGCATCGCGAATGGTCGTCGTCCGAGTTTCAGTCCGAGTCACGTCCGTAATGATTCGTCTCTCCACTTCCTCCGCCGATGACCCTTACGAAATTAGAATGGTTGGTAATGTTTCTAGATAATATTTTACAGATTCTGAATGGGACTTCAATATGAGCATGGATCATTTTTGCTACATCGCCTTGACCAATTTTATGCACTTCATCCGAATGATCTATTGATTTTGATTTTAGGATATTTCGACGATTCACGAAGAACAAACCACTGATCATTGATACTCCATCATCGAGGTAACGTTGAAGGTTAGCTGCTTCACTTTCCATAGGTTGACGGCGAGACAAAGCCATCGCATCAGCATCACCTCTAAAAGCACCAGCGCCAACGCCATCGCCCAAACCCGCTCCGTCCATCTTAAAATGATTTTCAAAAGAATCTCATTTTTGTCACTCCTCAATTTTTCACTTGAATGTTGAATGACAATGCCAAAAAATTGTGAGAACTCAATATTATCATCAGGAAATTCAATGATGCGGTTGTCACATCAAGAACTGAACAAATGTACTTAATGGGAGAATGTATTTACTATTGAAACAAACTAATTGTACCTAGTATGCTTGAGATATTTGAGTGAATAAATTGTTAGATTCATGAGAAACTTATTATCGTTGCAATAAATCGCCCCTATTATGGAAAAGCAGTGTTACTTCAATGTATAAACTTCATATTTGTCAAATGCCACCTTCAATTCTATTGTTTGCAAACGCATTCAGCAGTAAATAAGTACCAGTTCAATATTGTATCTAGATGAAAGCACTTGTGATTTTAAGCAATTCAGATGTGTGATCTGAATGAATAAGAGGTTTTAATGGGAACAGACTCGGCAAACATTTGCATGCTAACTCACAGAGCGTTGTTTGAGTTTCGCTCGTGGGATAGTGTAGTAATCTGATCCAAGAATTTCTTCGCGTCCGCTCATACTGCTTGTGCTCATTCCACGACCACCAAAACATCTGTGAAATAATTGCTTAGTATTATTGGTGATTTCAGGATGATTTTTGGCCTTGAAACTTGATTGAAGTTTGACTGTAATTGTTGATCATGCTTATATTATGGATAGTAACTTCATTACTATTGCATCTTCTACAGAAATATACCCGAAAACTTTTGCAATCTAATTATTTTATTTATGAGAACAACTGAAAAAATTGTTTGGGATAGATCATTGTTCGGTTCAATGTTGCATGCAGATCACCTCACCTCGTCTTCAGGCAGAAGTAAAGACAGCAACATAACGTTAGCAAAAGGAAGAGTAGAGCCAATATGATGAACAGTATGGCTGATGCATGTGACGGTGCCAACTCACAAAACTCTCCTGTATAGCCCTCAACGCATGAGCACGTTATATTGTTGGTCTGTGGATTATGCACGCAGTCACCGTGGCCATTACAAAGGCCACAGAGTAGTGCTGCACAAACTCGACCCGGTAGCGATGGGTTACCATCTGTGTACCTGAAATCTATGCTCCAATAAAGTTGCCGCTTTTCTACGGCAGTTTCAGATCTGTTAAGCGAGAATTTTTGGATCAGTAATAGAAACCACTAATTTAAAACGATTTCAGTCGGAATTTGCACTGAACTCCGTGAATATTTGTTTCATAGCACTGAATGTGATTTGCTTTCAGTGGTTTAATTTCCTATGTGACTGTGAATGGCCATTAATGAATCTGCGGATGCAACTGACCCTTCAGCACAAGCGCATTTGTAACCAGCACGTAGATCTGTGCAAACCGCTGCAGCACTACAATTGTGCAAGCCTAACGCGCATTCATCAACATCTTGCGCCTTCAAGCAATACGTATCCTCGTCGAAACCGGCTTCTAAACGCCGTTCACTCTTACGAATATCAACGTATCCAGGCAGGCAGCCACAAACAGCCTGAAAAATATCTCTCATTGAGTCTCGAAAATTACTTCATCATAATACAGTAATGAAAAGCCAATAAGTTTGCATGTTTTGCGCGAATTGCTTGAGAAGTTCAGCTTCAGGGACTGAGAATCAGCTCAATCAGCGATCACTGACCTGATCTTCCAAATTTTTGCAAGTTGTGTTCGCCGGACAGAAGTTAACATCTGAACAATAGTCGAGACGACACACTGAACCGGGTAATTTGTCTTTTGGAGCCGCGTTCACGTACGGTTTATTGCACTCGCACCTGCAATGTGAAATTCAATGTTGTTTGCGGGAGTATCAGCGAATTTGGTTACTGATATCAGTCCCAGAAATTACTGTCACTCACCTATACAGGTGATCCTCATCAATACAACGCGCATTCACATCGCAATCGTTCCACTCATCTTTCTCGCATTCATTTACTCCCGTTATGCTCAAGCAGTGATGACCAGGGTTCGATGGCTCCAAATCACGGTAATCCGCTGGACATTCACATCTGAAAACAACGAATGCTTTTGAATTTGATCTCATTAGAGCAAAACAAAATTTTTGCCGCCTATGTTCGAGATAGGATTAAAGTGATGTTCATTCTCAAAGTGAAAAGGTTGCTGAGCGAAAAATTCAATCGGAAATCAATTAAGTTTAATCGCTGACGTTTGTTTCTTTCCGTCACTTCTGCAGATTGCGTTCGGATGGCAATCGTTCTTGAAGCATTTATCGAACGGATTCGCCTGTACTGGACTAATGTACTGTTTACTGCTACCGACCTAAAATGGCGAAACTTCATCATCATCAGACTCGCATTTCGATTAAATGAGTACATTTTTCTTGAAACTCTCAGTTCTACATTTGACAAGTGCCATGAAAGCGGATAATGATCAAGTGAGTTATTTCAATGATAGAAATTTGACCTTATTGTTAGTAATTTTGCCAAAAACAGTTGAATGAACTATTCTAAACTACTTATGAGTCCTCAAAAAATTTGAAATATTCATCGAAATGCACACTAAGGATACCTCATAGTTGTTCTTTTTTACAATATAATCGACCAGGTCGGTGAACACCTTCTTCGGCTCGCTGACAGCACCACGTACGAAACTCGTCGTGAAATTGTACAGAATACCTTCATTCCACGTCTGAAACTGTCACAAGTTTCATTCGTAACCTATTGTGCATATCGCCCTGTTCATAAACACACTAAATTGGGCTTGCCGAAGAGGGTTCACATCAGCGAACTAAAAATTCTTTTGGCTGGTTGTGACTGTGAGAAGAACTGAAACCGATGCAGCATTGTTCAAATATACACGAATGTTCATCTCTCTCGCGTGAAGTTACTGAGCGATTAACAATTGTTATCAGCGAAACTTGCCTTATTGATGGTATTTGGATTAACGATATCGTTAACTTCTGCAACAACGAAGCCGTCTTTGAGTGGCGTTTTTGCGTACGACTCAGCAATACCCTTCTCGAATCCGCTCACTAATTTTTTGTGCATTTCATCTAGTGGATTTGCCAAATCATTCGTGTATTTCAACGTCGTGTTGCCCTCACGAGCCACCCACAACGGCAAATTCCATGATTCTACCTGCACACAGAAATTATGAAACGGTAAAGAGTTTCACTCTAGAAACGGATCATTTTCATGGATTTGAATGCATTATTTTGATGAAACCATTTTGGATGACGGAAAATTTAAGACGGAGATATTCTTCTTTCGAAATCTGAGAGGATTGGTCAAATGAATGTTCATGAGATCAAAAAGTTTCGCTCAGATGTATTACGAAGAAAGTGTTTGGCCTAACCTGTTTACATGGTTTATCAAGACCAGTTCTCTTCTGTCCATTTGGACAGCCGCACACCTTACCAGCAATACAAACCTCACCGAGTTCTGGCTGGCAGTATGTTGTACCGCACACCTTACCTTTGTGTTCTTCTTTCCTGAATGAAAGACATCATTAAGGATGCAATGAGGTGATAGAATTGGCTTTTGCTCCAGTTTCAAGCATTTACTCAGAAATATTTCATCTTTCAAGCAAAATTCAAAACGTTCCGTCATTTGTGAATATTTGGGCAACCTTTGCATTTATAGCAAGGAATTTTTGGTATGACACTGAACGAACAATTATTTTAATTCGATGCAAAGATAAGGTACAAGTAAGGAGAAACCTGCATGGGTCCAACTGGTCTATATCCGAAGCAACCGTGAGTTGGCTACTTCCAAGTTTATTACTATAGGATTTGATTTGTTCCGAGAGCTCTTTCCAGAATTCACACTTGTCGACTGGTGACTTGAAATCAGCGGTTGCGTTGATCAACAATCCTTTATCCCATGTGCTGAAATCATCTTCAACCAAATTACTCACTGGCTGCACGTCACTGGGAACGTTTTGAACTGCGTATTCGAAATTTTGAGTTGAAACATTAACAAACTTCAGAAAGTACATACTTTAATCATCGTTCGAAATTTATCTCCAACACTGGATGATTATCTTCGAGATAATTTCATCTTACTGACCTGTTTTTAATTTTAGGATTAGTGATGTAGTTTACATCATCAGCCACAAACGATGGTCCTGATGTGGTCTTTTTGATCAGTTCACCTAATCCTTTCTTGAATTTATCAACGATATCCACATAATTCGGTGAATGCGGACTTCCATAATCGCTGCTGTAGATCAGCTTATCACCATCACGCTCTGTGACACGGATTTCTAATGGCACCTGGAATAAATCGCTCGTAGTTTGACGATGAAATAGGAACGGAAATCGCAATGTTTCAGCGATAATAGCTATGCAATTGATTTGCGACGATCAAATTGACTCACTATCGCAATACACTCAAAATATTCACTTTTGAACTATTTGCTAAAAAACGAATCAACAATCAAATACAAAATATTTAATCTGTTCTCCTGTTCTGTCCTTCTTATGACGAGGAACTGAAGTTCTGGCTCAAGAGCGGATGAGTTCTGGCTCAAGAGCGAATGAAATTCCATATCTTTTTGAGAAATCCAACCTTTTCAACGTCGACACATTCAGCGGTATCATTTTCACGGCCCTGATTCGGTCTGCATCCACAATACGTTCCATCAATGCACACTTCACCACGATCCAAATGGCAATAAGTCCTTGAGCATGGACTCAAATTCGGCGATAGTGTCGTTTTCTCGCTTTCTTGTGGCTTATGTATTACCAAACCTTTGAAAATTCAGCAATCCATTACACTTCACGTAGATCAGAGTATCACGTAGAATTGTTTCATTCAAACTTTGAATTTCTTAAGGCTTTTCTGAATGCGGTAAAAGAAATTCTGTAGGAGATCAGGAAAAAATCAGCATACAAATATCATTTGAATGCTTTGTATGGTATGAAAGAAAACGATCAGCATACAACCGACAAATCGCCTTACCTACACAAACACGTCCGGGTTTCATTGGGTCGTTACCGTCGTCATAGAATCCAGTATTGCAACGGCACGTGAACCCATCATCTGTATCAAGACATTCCGCATTTTTATCGCAATCGTTCAGTTGTGCATCTTCACATTCATTATATCTACAATCATCCAGTTGATCTTATCTGACCATCAGAGTGAGTCTCATGAAAGCTTTTACGTGACACAATTCTCATTCCACTGTTTCATTTCAACTCTCCTAGAATCGACACGATTTTTCCGTTGGAACGGTCGAATGCAGTCGGAAAACTGAAATTGCTCTATAGAGGTACCAATTCAATGTGAGATTATACCTGCAAACTCGGCCAGGTTTCGACGGGATCTCATCGCGGTAAGGAGCAATGCATTCACATTCATATCCAGCTTGTGTATCCGTGCATTTCGCATGTTTATCGCAATCATTCAATGTATCCGATTCACATTCGTTGATAACTGAAAATCATTCAATTACGAATCCTTATGCAGAAGAAAAGACTTTCAAGTGACCACGAGTGCGAAATTGTCATCGATAAAGTTATCTGAAATATTTTCTGAGTGCGTTGAATGTGAACAGAACTTACCGAATGAGCAGTTTGTACCCGGATTGTACGGGTCATTATCGTGATATTCAGCCTTACATCGGCATTCGTAGCCATCTTCACGATCTAAACAGTCCGCGAAACGACTGCAGTTGTTCAAATGTGGATTGCGACACTCATCGATCAACTGAAAATGATGCCATTTGAAAATTAACACCTGTCATCAATGAATTCTTGGCAATAAGGATTGGATCCGTTGGCATCTTAGAAGTGTTTTCTTTGATTTCATTCTAAGAACTGATTTCAATTTTACCCTATTGTGATGATAATAGACATCGCTTTGAATTTCATAGTATCTTTATTAAGTAATGGATTGCTTGAAATTATTCATACTTACAACAGCGCATTTACGGCCAGGCTTGTTGGACGGGTCTGGAGAGACATCTTTTGCTCCGACTGGACATACGCAAGTGTATCCTCCTTGCTGATCGTGGCACGTAGCCACTGGATCACAATCGTTTAACGAACTATCCAGGCATTCATTCACCTCCTCTTTACATTCTCTTCCTGAATCGACGACATCACCATCATCATCATCACATTTTGGATATTCAAAGCTCACTGACACAGAATCAGACACTAGCGATCTCCGAAATAGTTCAGGCTTGAGATGAACCAAAAATGAGAACGCTTTGTAATTTATAGCAAATATTAAGTGGATGAACCTGGATTAGACGGGTTCGCATCTATATATCCATCCCGGCATGAGCACTTGTAGCGTTCAGGTCCGGTAACTTCTGTGCAAATCGCAGCCGGATGACAGTCATGCTTGCTTGGATCCATGCACACTTGCTCAACGCATGCTCGACCTTAGAAGATCGATTTTCAACTTGGCACCAACAAATTCGTCTCATTACTAGTTGTCATCATTACTGATTGTTTATTACTGATTGCTTGTCATTTGATGACCTATTATCTATTATTCTGACTGCGAGTGGATAACACCGCAATCACAGAATCGTTTCGTACAAGTTGATTTTGTCGGAGCATAAAACTAATTTAATTAATTTGCAATAGGCGAATGAATGCTATTGAATTACTGGTGTTTCTGAGTATCATTAGGTCGTCCCAGCCAAACATGGTTTTCATTCATTTTAACAGGTTTTTCATTCTTTTCTTGCTGCTATAATCACTCTCATAGCTTTTATCACCAAAAGTGTTCTCTTCTGCTAATTTCTCATTCATTTCACTCAACAATTGAAGTCAAATTCTCATTCTATCACATACACTCTATAATTGATCACTTGATTCTCGAACGCTATTGAGCAATGATATTCGATTGCTGTATTGTTGTTTTCGGTTGTCAACACTCGTCAACGTATCAAGTAAACAGTATATGCTACAGAATGAGAAATCGATTCGAACTGTGAAGTGAAACGAGACGAAGTGAATGAGAAAAACTCATCAATTGAACGATATTCGCGTGTAACAGCTATGAGAGTGGATACAACACGTCTGAAAAGAATGAGAATCCATCTAAACCACTTTGAAGTAAGCAGCAGCCTGACAGACCGTCAACAGGGGTAATGGAGCACCTGAACGTGAGAATCGCTGCTATATTGTATGCAAGAAAATAATCATTCATTCTTGCCGTAAGCACTCACCAGGTTTAGATGGATCTGGGCTTTTATCCATGTAACCAGCACTACATACACAATCGTACGAACTCGCTCCTCGTTCGATGCATCGCGCATTTGCATCACAGTCATGACCTCCTTCCGAACAAATGTGATTAGCTGAAAATAAAAACGGAGATCATTCATCCCTGATCGCTCTTCTTTCCTTCTGCTTGGCATCACCGTGAATCGCTTCCCCACAAATTGCAATCTCTCGAACCAGCTTCGTGATAACCCATTCCAATAATTTGAAAGCGAACCTTTTTTGCAGTTACGTCCAGGATTACGAAGTTCATCGTCGTCCATGAAACCCTCCTTACACTGACATTTATAGCCTTCTCGAGTGTCTATGCAAAACGCATTCTCGCTGCACGTATTCAACGTTTTATCGGCGCATTCGTTCACCAACGCTCGACAATCCGTTCCGGCAAAGTGATTCGGATTCGGACTGAAAAATGAATTTTGAAATTTTGGAATATTTGAGGGATTTTTACAAAAATTAGCAAAAAAACAAGTCATGTTTGCTTGGAAAAAACAAACCTGAAATCAACGAAGTTTTCTTTGCATCGGCAAACGAAACCATTAGGAAGATTAATGCAAACGGCATTCACCGAACAGTTATGCGTTCCTGATGTACACTCATCGATTTCTGAATTCAACGGCAACTCAATACATTGCAGAGGTTACGCCGTAAAATTTGATGTAGCTATGGCAAATCAAACCAAGCTTTTGATTGCTTCTACTATTCCAACCCATTCATGTTAAGATATGCTTCGAGATGCTTTGGTGGTATTCATGATTTAATACAGTTATTGACAACTCACGTTGTTTGCAGACACGTCCAGGTTTTTGCGATGGATCAGGACTCTCGTCAGTGAAACCTTCGTTACATGTACAGATGAAACTTTCATCTGTATCGAAGCATTTTGCATTTTGATCACAATCATGCGTTCCAGCTGTACACTCGTCAATCACTGAAACAACAGAGGAAAAGTATGAAGTGACGCACCATTTCGGAGTGATTTCAATTCGAAGCACATGTTTTCATTGGTTTTAGCTCTTAAGAACAATGTTTCCGAATGTGCGAACGTATTTGTAATTGGCAATTATTGATGTTTTTCGAATGTTACTAATCCAAGATTAGTACTGTCTCAGATTGTAATTATTATACTGTTAGACATTCATAAAATGCACGCTGTGTATCCAAAGACTCACAGCAAATTTCTGTGATCGGGTGTCTCTTATAGTTGGCTTCACATTGGCATGTGTATTTGTCGCCATCCGGTAGACAACGTTCCCGTTTTCGTTGATCACAAGATTCCGGAATTGTCGGATCACATGTACCAGGCAGTTGGCATTTATCGCTTCTGTAGTTGCGTTCATAGCCTGACCTGAACAATAGATCATTTGCTCAACTTTATGGCTACTTTAACAATGACAACGCTGGAATGCTGAGATCTGCGGGAACTTACGCGCACTGACATGTGTGTCCACCAGCTTTGGTTCGTACGCACTCTTCATGTTCAGGACATGGTCTGTCTGCATCACACTCCTCCAGTGCTGGTGAAACTGCAGGTGGTTGACTGCCCTCTGAAATCATACGGTTTCACACATCAGGAATATACGAGCAACTTTTCATTGAACATCTCATGTAATTGATAAGATATTCATTCAGTCGTTTTTATGCTCAGTTTGAAAGTATCAAAAAACAACTTCGTAACAAAATGTGGAAACATACTGCACGCTCCAGTTTTTGGATCTCTGTAGTAGTAGTCGAGACAAGCACATCTGTGGTTGCCGAATGGAGTGATTTTGCAAACGTCCGGATGTGGGCATGATGAGACAAGCTCTGGATTACACAGATCACCACCACAACACTAAATCAAATAGATTTCGTTATCAATGGACAGATCATGGATATCAATCAAAGACATGCAATGATCAGATTCTTACCTGAGTAACTGGATTTTTCTGAAAACCAGGTGGGCATGTGCATAAGTTTCTGCCGTCCTTCTTCACGCAGACCTGATTTAGCGATCGATCGCAACCACGATTCGTTGACGGATCGCATGGTCCTGAATTCGACAGAGTTTAATTTTTTGTCCTACTTCACTCTTGGATTTTGAAAAGTTTCTAAAGGAGCAAGCCTATTGCCTTGCATTGAGTGACTTTGAATACGACATCTTTCAGATAACTAGTCTTGGAATGTGTGGCATCTTTTGAATCGAATAATGAATTCGCTATTGAGAATATCGAATCATGACAGTGCTCATGTGCATTACTAAATTAATTACCACAATTTCACACATGCACACACCTTTAATTGCTGAGGCTTAAATTGAGTTGCGAAAATCCTCCTCTGACACTTACCTTCTAAGGGTTCCGTTGGTGGAGCCGCTGGGCATGTTACTTTTTGGATCACACTTCTTAATCTTGCGTTCAAATCCTTGAAGCTGCTCACACGGAAATAACGATCTTTTGCACCTGACATGACCAATAATGAAAATCCCTAATAGATTCAATCGAATTCGTAAAGATATTTAGCAAGCAATTTTTTTCAAGAGTACCTCCAAGTGATGTTCTGAATTACTCTTTCACATGGTCACACGCTAGATTATATCAGTGATCTCATCTCATATCGCCAGTTGTTCATATATTTATATGAAGTCAGTCTAAACCGTACTTACAACCATTTTTCAAAACGTATACTCTATTTTTTTGTTGAAAGCTTTGAAAATTTCCGTGATTGGTGGAATTTGCACACCAATGATTAGTCATCAAATGAATGTGTCTGCGTTTTTTGCCGTCCAATTCAACCGTCCAAAATGGATCATAATATAGGAAATAAATTTTGATTTCTTTTCATGTTCGTTTGCTTATTTCGAGAGAAATTATTTTTTTGAAAATTAAATTACATCATTAGAATTACTTCCAGAAAGAACCGGTTGCAGTTCCAGTTTCACTGTAGAGAAAAGGAACGAAATTTCCCAATTTCACTGATCATCACTACGCATCTTGATCAATCAGCGCACTCTTACAATCAGTTAGAAGTGAATTTATCAGGCGAACAAACGTTTATCACTTCAACTTCTTGCAGAAATTTTTGCAGTTATTTTAAGCTACTCTTCACTTGTTTCCTAATTCAATACCATTTGTATTTAGTAATTGAACTGCGAATTTCAGTACTTCTTTCAGAGAGAACAAACACAAATTCAAGCAAAAACATGATAATTTTGCCATATATTTTTGATTTCCCTTTCAGTCCATTACGTGAACCCATCAATGAACCATCACATGCATTTGAATTGACAGGAATCGCCTCATAGCATGATTCAGCTTTCATTACCACTTCAGTGGTTGGATAAGGCATTATTCGGAATGATCGCTGACTCTGTTCGACTAATTTCAACTTACCAGCGATGTTTTCAAGTTCAGAATCGAGCACATGCTCAGTGACACCAACAGCGAATAGCTGAATGTGCTGTTGACGTGCCTCTTTCGCTGGTTTCAAAACATTATCCTGCGAACGGCCATCTGTGATCACAATCGCTACACGAGAAACACTGTTCGATGAGGGTCGGGCACCGTGTTTCTCACTGAATGCCTCTGTTGTAACGTGGTGTATCGCCGCTCCAGTTCTTGTCAATCCTGTTATGTATCTGAAGCAGCAAGCATTTCGTTCAAAGCCAATTCACACAACAACTTCAATGGGTCCGTCTGCGCAATATTTTAAATTTTCAGTGAACACGAACTGAATTTTTGTTAACTCATGGTTACAGAGTGAATCTTTTGAACGTTACTGAGTATCGGGAACAATCCAGGGTTTTAGAGCGATTTTAATGGCTAACTGAATGCGATCAATAGCATCCTTAAGGTCTCCTGCGCTTGTGTATTGATTCAAGTCGAACTCGTGACGGATGCGATCTGAGTACTGCACCACAGCGACACGCGTTTTATCCGATGCGATATCGAACAGCTCGATAAATTCTTTCACGAATCTTAAAACCTGAAACGAACATCTCAGTTAAACCATTCAATACTCAAGGAATGCTTCAACGACTAAGCGCATACCTCTTCTCTGAATACGTCAGAACTGATTGATCCGCTACCGTCGATCAAGAAGACGAGATCTGTCGGTTGCGCGGGACTAAAAACAATTTTTTAGTTTGCGAGAAATTCATTGTTACAGTCTAAAGACTGCAGTTATTCCATAATCAGGAGGAATTTGTTCAGTTGGATAAAAAGAGATTGAGTACCATGTGGTTTGTAGCGTGCATACTCTTCCTGGTGGTAAGTTTGCATTGCTTGAGACATCAATATAACCATTGAAACATTTGCAAGTGTAGCCATCTGGTAACTGTACACAATCTGCGTTCTCGTCACATGAATTCAACGATTTGGATGAACATCGATTCTCAACTGAAAATTGGCTTCTGCCATACTAACTCTCCCAGAAATCACTTCGATCATTTCTAACATCTAAAAGATATCTGATACAGTTATACGAGTTTGCTGGCTCATTCTAGCTGCAACGCGAAAGTGACGATTTAAGAAATCGCACTGTTTCCCAACGCTTTTGTGAGCATTTCTTTTTGAGATTTTAGAAATGATAGTAAAATATGCGTCCAGCTATGTAGCAAAGGCCTAGTAATAACTCGACTAACCTTTAGCGCATTTTCTGCCTGGTTTAAGGCCGTAACGAGACGAAACGTCCGTGTAGCCTTCATTGCACTTACACAAGAAGGCGTCCTGTGTGTCCTCGCATGTGGCATACGGTGAACAGTCATGTGTTCGATCACCACATTCATTGATCACTAAACATCTTCCAGTTAGACTTGAATATTTCAAAATTGTTTCTCACAATACTTCTCTTTATGATAAGCCACATTTTCGAATAATTTATGGCTAATTTTTGATATGAACTAACGACTGAGTAACGTCACCTCATTGTTCCTATTGGAATCACTTCTGCTTCGCATTTTTTAATGGTCAGGGTTACTGTTGGTCCCTCATTATACTACATGATAGAAGGCGTTCATATAGCTCAATTGATTATCGCAGGAGTTTATCAGTCTTTCAGTCTATCAGCTTTACTTCAGTACCAGCTTACTGGATGTGGATTAGATAATTGTCAATGTTGTGAAATGCTTCCGAGTCTGAGATGAGATCTCAACGCTATTTGATCGATCAATCGCGATTTGATCTCTTAAGGCTAATCAGAGGCTGATTTGTTCATCTCTATCTGAGCTCAAAATACCTATATTTTATATGGATGTGTAGCATAAATATTGTGAGATGATTACCAAATCACTGAATTAACTGACTGATTTCAACCGCAAATAAACAGTAACGACAAAAAACAAGAAGCGCATATTTTTTGTTCGTTGTATGGCAATCAATGAAACAAGTTTGTTTCGTTGCATTTGACAAGCTGATAATTAGATTTATCAGAGACAACATTTCCTTCTGAAAATGCGATCAAAAAACTGGTTCATTTGATTTGCTGCAAACAACCACCAAATTTTGTCATACAAACACCCATTCATGTTCAAATGCGTCATCCACTCGAATTTCACAGCTCAAACACCAGTTGGAAACACGACCTTTTAGGCAATATCTGATGATTCAATTGCATTCAAGCAGCGATGATCATTCAAACTCGAATCGATCATTCAAAATCGACGATGATCTCTCAAAATAGAGAACTCATTCGTCAATGGACTTAGCTCACTATGAACACATCGTCAGTGGAAGAGAAATCCGTCAAATGATGGATGTGCTTTTCCATCATAGAAACTAACATTGTTGACATTTACGTCCCGGCAATCGCGCCGGATCCGGTGAGATGTCCAAATATCCCGGTTTGCACTGGCAATTGTAGCCATCATATGTGTTCGAACAAATTGCTGAACGGTCGCAATCGTGATGTTGCTCACAACGATTGAATACTGAAAAGTGCAGCGATTCAGTGGGTTCGAAGTTCAATCAGTTACTGCTTCAAGGCCATATACAGAAGCAGATCTGCTTATCGATATGGAAGTTTCATCGAGTGACCGCAATGAATTGTTTATGATTAATCTTTGAAATTGAACTGCCGTCCTTCACTGTCGACGACAAGTAAAGAGATTGGAATTTTTATAACACGATGGAATTTTTTCATAGTCTAATGGATATGCTCATCCCATGATAGCATAGCTAGTAACATCGGATGATACACAGACCTCGGCATTGCCCATCGGGTGCCACCACAGCTGGATGGTCACAAATGCAAATCTTTTGACCCTGAAAGTGAATCACACATCAACAAACATTAGAACCTTATTCATGAATTGGTCATCCTTTCAGTGACGACTGCAAAAAATAAGCACCACCACATACTGATCACTGCTTTAGCCGTATACAATGCTTCCAAAAATAATCCCTTCAGTCCAATAAAGATACTGAGTGACAATCAATCAATAGCATGGCTTTAGATTGATTGCTGATCAATCAAATGATATTGATTATCGAATTTTCTGAGTTGGTGCAGGGAATTACTGAGTACTAGTTGAACAGGACTGTGAATTGAACTGTTTGCTTTAAAATTTAATGGCAAATGCCTTTTCGAACTGAAACAAGTTATGAAACAAGAGCGCGGGTAGTATGTGTGATCCGGACGGGAAATTGATTCATCCCTGTTTTCTTTATTTCGGAACTCGACCATGCAAAGTAATTTCGAATATTTACAGCCATATCACATTCAATTGAAATGTTGATTTGAATCACAACCAAAACAATTTATTTGCATCAGTAAGTCACTGTACACTTAGTCTAAATTTTTGTAGTGTAATAATGCAACAAGTTTTGCGATCGTATCACTGTACCGTGCAATTGTTGATGTAAGACCGTTTAATTAATTGCTTACGATATTGTATCACTCCATATTTGCTTATAGTTAGTCAGTTCAGCTAAGTCAAATATTGCATCAGAGTGGTCAGCTGAAAATGCCCGGAAGATATTCCGAACCGAATGGAATATTAATCATGTGGATGTGAACAGGATTCGGAATCGTTGAGGTTAATTGTGATGGAAAAGGGATGTTAACAGTCCGTTGAGTACTCTGTCATGTTACAATCATACCAATGTTGATTCAGACGTTAAAAACTGACCGGAATGTTTTGCTGTGAGTAGCCGTAGTATTCTGGACTTCTTGGAGCGTTGCACTCTCTGCCTGGATAGTGAGTAACATTCGGACTTGCGTCCACGTAGCCCGCACGACACTTACATAGATAGCTGTAATCTCACTATGTTGATCTCATTAGGTTTAATGAACTGTGCAAGGAAACCCTGTGATATTACGTTTGACAATTATTTGTGGTTGAGTAGCCATCCAAAACAGATATTTTTCCTGAGAACGGTGGATAATTCCGTGAAGTTTCTTATTCGCATTCTGATAATGGCTTCAGCTTTCAACTTATCAAACTCCGAAACCCAAATGATCTTCAAATGATCTTGAACGAAATCATTTCACAGCATTTGATGATTTTGATCAAATCACATTGTCCAATGCATGTTAGCACATCAAAAGGTGGATATTCAATGAAACACACCACAAAAAAGCTCATTAAAACAAGAGTGCAAATCTACGAACCCATCCGGTTGGTCAATGCAATCCGCATTCGGCGAACAATCGTTTTCGCCATTTGCACATTCATTAATCACTTCAACACACTGAATCAATTCACTTTTTTGATTACCGATCAATGATAAGCCGATTCAAATTATACAACAACGAAACATGCTAAGCCAAAAACATTCAACAGATCACGTTATTTGCATGAATCATTGACCATACATTTGGCATTATTATTTTCATGCAAAAATCCACACTGCCTTTCATAAATGAGAAGATCCATCTGCGCGATTTTTCATATGTTCGACTGTTGCGGATCAAAATTGGACAATAAGTAATATGAATTGATTCATCTATTTGCTGTTACGAGCTGTCTCGGTGATATTTTGCGCTGTGAAGTTTTTGTAATGATGCAAAAGATGCAATTTCGCGCATTCTCCTGCTGCGCTCGGAATTGAATGAAAAATGGGAAGTAAATGAATTAATGGTAGTGAAAGTTTTTGTGGCCTTGAAGAACCGTTAAACAAACTATATGTACTATAGTAAAACAAAATTTTATAGTTGAATTACGTTATTTGTGAATGCAAACCATATTGTAAATTTCCAGTGAGCAACTGTGATGAGATATGGCAAAAACTCAGTTTACAATAGACAATTTTTCAGGAAAAACTCTACGCCCAATTGAACTTTAAGTTTTATGCAGTGGAACGTAATTTAACACATGAATATGAACTCGGTTTCTTCGCAGTTTCTCAGCCGAACTAGTTGTGAGCTTTTGTGAGAAATTGTGCGATTGGAAAACATCGAAACCGTATTATAGTCAGGGAAAAAGGAATGCGCGATAGAGACTGCATGCGCTTCGGGTCGCTTACTCAGTATTCTTTTTCAATTTAGGCATATCATTCACTCGAATGGCTCTCTGAAGACAGATAGTAGTAGTTTATTGATGAGAGCGTTGAGCAAAGAAAGGCAAGCACCTACTTTTCTACCAGGTAACAGTGAATATCTTGCACTGATATCCGCAAATCCTGGTCTGCATACGCACGTGTAACTTTCGGCAGTGTCCTGACATGCAGCATTCTCTGAGCAGTCCACATGATATTTTACGGGATCCAAGCATTCGTTGATCTCAGCTTGGCAGATACGTCCTGGCTTCCGTGTGATATCCTCGGAAACGTCCGCATATCCGATCAAGCACTCACACAAGTAGCCTTCATCCTGTAATGGAGAACGAGATTGCAAACAAGTCGCATATCACTTCAACCAGTGAAAACTTCTCAATCACAATTGCATTTCATTGATTGAACGTCATGATAATACTGTGCAATCAGCTAGGACAGCTATAATTTCCATGGAAATTTGCTCATTGCATGAATTCGAATCAATATTATGCTTAGATGTAGAAACCTGATCAAGACATCTAGCATTTTCATGGCAATCATTGAGACGTGGTTCAGCACATTCATCGATCAAAATGCATCGACCGTCCGGAAGTCGATTCACACCCGTCGGACATTCACATTTATAAGCACCGTCTTTGAATGTGCACACTTCACTTTTGTTCTGATCACACGATAGAGGATCATTCACTTTGCATGAACTTTCAACTGTGTCTAAAATTCATGAACTCACTTGTGGTTAACCGTCTAATTAATCTGATTATTCAATTAGCATTCATTTGGTAAGTTAATATCAATATTCACTTCAGTGATATTGAATTGATTATCAACAATCGATGATCGATAACAAGTTCGTTTTATCACTCGAAATTACTTTGGGACAAAGAAGTTCTTTACTGATCTTTTGAAGCAAAAGCAGCTTAATCCACTACACCACTACTTCTGAATCTGCTCAGCTACGCATGAGATCTAACTCTTCGAGCGTCAATGCTCTCTGATCTCATTCACCAAAATCTAATTCAGCATTTTAATGCAATCACATTAATGCTATCAAATTATGTCACGATCGCTTTCTGCTGAGACCTCCGTAGTATCATTCGATGAAAAACGATTAGACAGTTTCACAACCAACCATATGAGCTAACGCCGTCATATGAATCACCTTGAGCAAGCACCAAATAAGCGCCGCAAATAACGGTCACTAAGAGTAACCGTATTTTGCCCGATGGCATTTGAGCTGAACCACTTCTGAAAAGAAATTCGATTTTGATATCTTAACAAACGAATTGCAATCGATCGCATCGCAGCAATAACGCATAAATTGAAAATTTATCGTCGGAATTGTCGTTCATATCAACAGAAACAATACGAAATCCTCATTTCTTTCTTCGACATTACTTTTGTCGGTGTTCACGGCTTTATTACATAAAAAATAGCGATATGCGTTATATTAGGAGCTGTTTCAGTTGACGGGTATAACCGCTCTTTATCTTATGATAGATAGAATGCACATTATCAGAGATCAGTGGATCAATTCGCTTAGGTTCAACGATATTGGACTGAAGCAGTGATATCACTAATTGCCTACTATCATTATGAAGTGAACGAGCGGTATGCCATCACTGGAATACGTTTGACAATGGAATATTCAGATAGGGTTAGTCGCTTCAGGCTGAATGGTGATAGGTGGAGAAAATTGATAATCATGCTTATCATGAACCTAGACTCTCGACAGTTCTATCTTGTTTCTGCAAATTCCTTTCGAGAAGTAAATTTTGCAGTTATTTACTCATGCCTTATCTTATTACGTTACATTCATTCTGTAATCACATTTTTCATCGACCTGTTCGCCTAGCCAGTGAGATAGCGGCAATTAATGCTAAAACAATGCGATTGGAGACACAATGTGGCCAGCAACGTTACAAATGTTGGCCAATCCAGGTAATTTTTCATTTATTTGACTTTTTCAATTTATTTTGATCTAAAGAGATAGAAAATATATTTGAGACGATAGGAGAATTGGTGTATTGGTTCGAATTTGATTTCGCTTTTAGCATTTGACGCGGTCGTAGCGCTGGAACTGTATATTAATTGAGAGGTGTTCATCTGGCGTGAAAAACTTCTCGTTAAGTCGACGCTTAAGGACACCTCTCACCGTTCGAAGTGATTAAAATTATTAATGGGATTGTTTTCGGCTTACAACACGAATGCATTCGAACAATATTAATTTGCAATATTGCAGTCATATACAATGATGTAATTTAAATATTGTCTGAAGAAAATGCTGACATGAGGAGAGTGAAGCGATCAATTCAACTTTCATAAGCATGTGCAAAATTTTAGCAGCTGAGATGAATTTTCGAAGAGAATTCAAGACGAAAATGGCAGTTGAAACCTGGAATTGTACGTTAAGTTTGATTAAGAGTCTTCAATAAATAAGATCGTTACTATTTGACTCATCATCACATCAGCTTTTTATGAACGCATCAATATGATATTATACAAACCGGTCGATTTAAATGATTTGTCCTCAATCATATCTACTAACCCTCTCGTTTAGTCATTCATTTCTCAATCAATTCACCTGTTTTTGATAGGAAAATTTAGAATAGCAGCATAGAACTTGTTTCGAAACGTTCCAGCGAGAACACATGCAATCGCTTTGCAGTGGAATTTCACTTATTCATTATAGCATCTTGTGCAGTTTGGCGAAAGTAAACAAAAAACAACAGAAAATATTATGATTCTGTACAATTGGCATCGAATAAGTTTTCATGGAAGACTGAACATATTCGCATTGGTGAAATAGCTGCAGCTGCGATAAGCAGTCTTACCACCGCTTCAAGAAAATCACCAAATGCTAGTGAAGGATAGGAGAATCAAAATACGATATTTTCTTTTCATTGAATTCTTGTTCTTATTGGAACAAAGCTCAGTCAAACCTTGACAATGAACTTCTCAATAGCACAACTCAAAGAGCACACTTCTATTCAGAACGCCCCCTGATCCTTTTATAGAACTGCTGTTGCGGGCAAAATTTACCAGGAACATCGTCCCCAACCCCTTCATAACCCTCAACCGATGAAGATTCACTGGTCAGAAACGAAAATATTCACGGTATGGATAGGAGTGATGAACGACGTACAGAGACGACAGGCTGGAACTTATGACCAGTTCAAAATAATTGTAAGGTTTGTATATGGCGGATTTAGGCTGCGAATCATCTGCGGCAATTTCAGCAGCAATAAACGAAATCTTTTTTCCACTTCAAGTTTTTTTTCGGCAGCACTTCGATTTGTAATCGAGAAATCATTTTCTTAATAACGCCACAAAACTTCTTGAATTGACAAGGATGAGACATTCATTTCGGCGTTGATCACGCTCTATCGATCAAGCATCAATCAAATCGTTGCTCAAAATATGAGGCGGTAAGAACAAACAAACACAAACACAAAAGCTCTCCTAAGAAATATCCTTTTTTCTCAATGAAATTTTTCCATATTCGATGAGTAATCCTTTCCAGAAACCGAACGGAAAAAATCATTCCGTAAAAATTTAATAAATATAATGAATAAAATGCAATCTGCCACTGAAACAGTTCGGCTTGACGCACCAGTGAAAATGCATTAGCGCTGAAAATGGAGGAACTGGAAGGAACAGAAAAACAAACTAAACATCACTGAACGAGTTTTCCGCACCAGCCGTAGCATATGTTTGGTTTGGTTTAGCTGCTGTGACATGGAGAGGACGTGCTTAAGACGTTCTTTTGTGGAAAACTTGTTTGAAATGGGAAATGAGGAGAGAACGAACACACCAGAAGTGGCCAGCAAACCAGGAAATTGGTTCAGATTCAGTTGACATTCCCATCAGTGGGTGACACTCTATTAGGTAATTCCGTTGAATCGTCTGATTGGTTTGCGCTGTCTATAGAAAGTTTTTGTGGATGCTTTTTGAGCCTATTCTATCTGAGAAAAACATTGGGTTCGTCCAAAAATAAATTTCTATAATATTCTCATAAACTGAACATCGCTATCGTTGCATGAAGGCACTGAGTGAGAACGAAATCTAAGGATCGCAACCGATCGGACATACATTGTCATCGATCAAATAGTAGTTAATTCAGATGAGGATGAGTGAATGAATGAATTTATTTAAATCAATAGACAATTTAAGTTTAAAAAAGCAATGCAAAGTTATTGATACGCCACTAAAGTCCAAAAATGTCGAAACTATATGTTGGTAGTTAATTTCATTGATGTTACCGTGCCTGAGCCAGGTTATGATTTCGCTCATGTCGAATTATCTAATCATAAAATGCAAAGCAATACAAATCATAGATGAATTTAAATAATACTAATGCAATAGTGAATATGGATGGTTAATATGGCTAGATACTCTTATTGAAATTGTTGCTGTTATGAAGGAATGTTGTTATCATGAATTAATGGGACATCATCGTGTTGAGGAACGCCGCCGTTTCACACTAGCGCATTGTTTTTTGCCCGTAATTGCTCGATGTGATTGCTTATTCTCAGCGAACATCTTCCTCGCTAGACACATGCAGACATTCGATTTGTCACCAAGCAAAATGGAACCACTTCATTTTTATGCGCATTTCAATGCAGTTTTTTCATGGTGTTGTTTTCGCTTAAATGATGCATTCATTATTAGTGAAGATGGTTTATGCGAAAATGTGATCATCAATCATCAAGATATTTGCTATTGTTAAGTGATAATACGAAATGGATAATGCAAAACCATTGTTCAAATCAATGGTGTCACATCGAATCGAATCATTCATCTGCTGGTGCAACACACAAAAACACACGCAACGAGCACCACCCGTTGCGAATCCATTTGCAAACATCAAAAAAACTGGTTGCAATTTGCGGACGTTGCAAGAAATGATCACAAAAAACCGACTGATTTACTTTTTTTAAATCACAAGTCATAAATCAGTTATGGGTGAGAGATCTGTTTTATTCTACCGCATCCATTCAGCACTTCAGTATAAGCAGCACTACAGGAATGCGTGATCAAGCGCAGTCCGAATGGAATGAGAAGCTTACTAAAAAAACTGAAAGGAAACCAGCGTTTGAATGAGATTCCTCGATTTAAAAAAAAGTTTGGTCGTTTTTTAGGTTTTGGTTAAAGTTTTTTCTCGTCATTAAGGAATTTTAACACGTACATCTTTATTGTGTTGCTGACTTGTTAGGGTTTTGTTTGGATATTTTTTCAGATTCATCAAAAAATGTTTAACAACAAGCAAATCGTTATAAAACGATATGAGAATATATAGGTCAAGCGCACTGGATTGAAACTGGATTCAGACTGCTTTGAAAAGTTATGGAAGCGTTTAGGTGCAGTCAAAAATTCTGATTCATCGTCCTCATCTCGATAATCGTTGGAGTTTTCTTTGATGTGACTATGCGATATGGAACTGGAATCTGCGATCATACAAAACTGCGGTTTGTATGATTGCGGATTTGCGGTGGGATTAACAACATACGAACGCTCAATTTTCAATCACATAGTTATTGACAGTCGATTAGTTGTTTGCTGTATAATAGTTAGATTATCGTACAGTCAATTTTGAGGATTCATATTTCTCTATTGTCAATTGTACGTTCACTGACTGCCACGAATCAATCTGTTGTTGTGTAAGCCAATATAAATTGAGTTTATCGAGTAAAGAATCGCTTCTGAAAACTTTCGATGTAGAAGTTCAAGTGCACTTTTGACCTAGAAATAGATCAATGGTGCTAGAGAGTGAATATTCTGCGGTCAAGATCTTGATGAACAGTTCAAAATTTTCATTGAAGTTCCCACAAAACCATTGATAACAGCAGTTATCGTCCATGAAAATAGCATTATGACTCCCGGGAACAAGTTCTCAAGCGTGAAGTATTACATCTCATTGAAAAAAGGCCACTTGAACGTCGGCAGTATGTAGCTTCAACCTGACATCGCTTGAACGTATACATCCAAGGCAATGCGCTCGATTATAAGGGCAAAGTATATAACAGGAAGTCATAGCGGATGCTCATCGAAATAGCGGATCAACGATATAAAAATTATGAATGTGTTCATGATTAAACACTCATTTAACCATAGCAATTAAAAGATTATCACTTGGTTTGCGATATAATGTCAGAAATGACAAATGAATAGCAAAGTAACATTGTAACTGTATATTGATAAAATAAATTGTAACGGTTTATAAGCACGATTTGAATTAACAAATGATGATTAACATAACAGTAGTAATTGGTCAAGTTCTCTGTGCAACAACTGAAAAACATGTTTGGTCAAAATCTTCTTTCATAGTGCTATGTAATGCAATTAAAGTGCTCGTCGCCGGTAATTTCATCTTGAGAGCAATCAAAAAGAACAAAATAATACTAAACAAGTGCGCAGTCTTAATTATTGCTGGGAGGTTTGCATTTTGATCTCTTATGAGTATAGCTTTTTTCATTGCCTAAATGGAGGTAATAAAGGTTAGAATGCATTTTGAAGTTAGTGAAACTGCTTCAATTTTATGATAATTCGACCAATTTCACCAAAAATTAACGATAAAATTTCTTCAAAGCATTCCATCTTAACGAATGGAGCTGCTAAACATACACATTATTGCAACCACGAGGTTCAAAATTGTTCCAGTTCTATCCAGTGAACAAAAAAACGAACTTATTAATGTTTGATGAATAGTGCTGGCCTGAGCATGGTGCTTTTACATTTCCATTGCAAAGTAACAATGTGATCAGTTATAGATTATGTATGAAATTTTGAAAAATATAACTGAATTTTATTCGTGATTATGAGACTATACCTCCACTAATGTAGGTGTAACTCTAAAATTAAGTATTACCTGTCAATGATATTCATACCCTTCTACTAGCTTAGACGCTACTCTATTCGACTGAATTTAAAATTCTTGAGTGCTGCTCAAAGCTGAATTACTGTTACTTGGTTCATACTGTCATTCCATATGCACTATCATAGTGATTCCTACAGCTTCATTTTTGACCTGTGATCATAGTTGGTCTTGAATAACTTATAGCAGAATTTGTCGCCTCAGTCTTTAGAAACGACGAAATGTTTCTGGATAGAAAACATTCAATTTCAAAATCATTAGCAGTTCCATGACATGACAATTCCATAACATTTTCATTCTATAAGGTATACAGGAACAAGAACATGGAATTTATGCTGGCATTCGTCTATAAGCCAAGGGAAACCATAGATTTGATGGAGAGAAATTACTGTAACTCTCACATTCAAACACAAAATAGCGATGGAATGATGCATTACCACGTTAAATTATCGAAATTACCACAATAGAAAACGGACAAATGCGATCATCTGGTGAGAAGGGTCGAATCATACGGCAAATTATGTTTTTTCACTCGATTTGAACTGAATCAATTATCCTTAATTGCAGACGGTTTTCCATTTCATCGCGTCAATAACATTTTGATTCACTTTCACTCTCTTTGCTGAAGAAATTTTTTATTTCAGACAAAGATATTACTTTCTAGAGCAATTTCACTATAACGAAATCAATCGCTTCCATCAAAGAGAATCAATCCAGTGTTCGGTCTGGTATTCCCTAAGGAAGATTTTTGATGAGGATAATGGCGAAACTATCATTTAGGGTCATTTTTATTTTGCGGTAACAATTATTTTACCGTTCTCAATTGTTAGTTCACTACTATTAAGGCAATTATTTGCGTTATCCGATGAAAATGAGTGCAAAAAACAGCTGATAGGCAGCAGCATAAATGGCACAAACAAAAAGCGCAACAAACAACAAAACCGCTGTTTATCGCATCAGCGAGCTCGACTCCTGTTAGTTGATTCATCAAATTAAGCATCACCGCATCTTCTCATTCACAATCGACGCTCGATTATCACATTTTGATTCGCTTCAAAACTTGTTTCACCTCACACCGACACACACACACAAACTCCACCCAAAATCACCTTTACATGATTCTCTTTGATTCACAAACTCTTTCATTTAATTTCTAACTGAATTACTTCACATTTGCTTACGGCGGAATGTTTGAATTCATTTTTTAAACAAATAACTATTCAGGCATTTCATTTTCTCCACCACCTTCTTCATTATTTTGTTTCTTTTAATCACTCTCATTTTCAGATTCGACAGTCTTTAATCTGTTCACTCAATTTATCATCGCTAAATGCCGCACAAAAGAAAGTGCAATTGAAATGAAACCAAGCGTTTTACTGCAACAATTTAGACGATTTGAGATGGAGGAGGAATGCTGCAAAGTACCTTATGCATTACCAATCAAAAACGATGCTACACATTGTCTCTGTTGTTGCTGTCATACAATTGCAGCATGAATCGCAAACGTTCTCCTTGTGCTCAATTACCAAAAGTGCATTTTACAGCCCACGTCTTTAACACTAAACCCATTATAGGTGCTTCTCGGATTAACTAGCCTGAGGTGACACACCACCAATGGGTGAATTCCCCAACAACATATCGAGAAAAGATCGCCTGCGCCTCAATGTGGTCCAGGCGATTTTGCAAAATTAACGATCAACAAAAATGCATAATATCATGAGAAACATAACACCAGCAGTCAGTTTCGTCATTAGCAAATCAGAGAAGTAAATAGATGGACACTTGTCCAAATAGATCCACTCCACACGGCTGCAGAGTAGGATGGCGATCCGGTGTAAATTCTCGTGTTTTATAGTGATGAAAAACGTATTCAGCTGTTCCTGCTTGGAATATAATAATTTGATTTCTCAGCAACAATTGTTCAAGTCAGAAATTTGATGGCAATATCAAGCGAATGCGTGTGAACATGCTTCAGTGATCAGTGTCCACTTAAAATAAAACACAAACGATGCAGTCATAATCGTAAATTCAGTATTTAGTTCATTTGATATTGAAGACATCTCAAGAAACAAGTGCAAAATATCGTTAACAAACGAAAAGTGAATTTCACGAATTGTCTCTCAACAACTAATACTTGTTTCAGCGATTTGCTCATGACCACTGTCCAACATATTTATTCAGTACGAGATGTGCCATGCGACTTCATTGATCGCTGAAAATCAACTTGCGATAGTTTTTGACCACTTCATTAAATCTAAAATAATTGATATTTGGAGTGTAATCTATGAGGCGCAAAAATCACCGAATCGGATAAATTACGAAAACAAAGTGGAGCTGAGAAATGCGCCTCATTGAAAATAAAATCACCCATTTTGAGTGTATCGTGTTCAATGTTTTTTCAGAATTCAAGCTTGAATTTGAGTTTTCATAGTAAACGAACACTTAGATCACTCAAATGATCATTTCAAGGAAAACACTTCACTTCATTTTACTGCTTAAGATAAAATTTTTCATCGAATTTGTTGAAATGGTGTGAGCTTGACACTCTCCTCGAAATTTGATCTGCATTGGAACGGTTCGGCTTCATTGGAATAATTGAGCAGCTCATAATTTATAACATTCCTTATGATACATTCGATCATAAATCATAGCGAATGTTTTGCTTTATGATCGTTCGTACCTTGTCATCAAACACCCTGCTGAGTGATTGACTCAGGAATTTGGTATGAACGAATTTGCAAAATACGAGTTTTCTTTCGATTCTGTGGTCATGTGATATGGTGAAAATACCATATATTATGAGCAATAAATTCAAGCAGTTAATCAAAAGTTATTGATAGGAAGCAATTCCAACTGAGATATAACATAAAGACATTGTTGTGAAACAAATTCACGAATCTCAGCCACAAATAATTTCATTGCGAATCATTCAATTGCAATTAGAAAGTACATATTTTTGGTTCAGATTTGAAGATTTTTTGTGAGTGTGGAGATTTATTTGTGTTTTGAAGATATATTCTGTGTGTGATTGTTTTGTTTTTTGGACAACAATGCCTCAACTGACCGAGTGGAAGAAAGACTGGTGATGGAAGCTGATTCTAACAACACATAGTAAAAGAACTCAGTCAAGTAAACTTCCGTCGTCGTTAATTCACACAGATTTAGACTGCGTTAAGATTTCGATTATCCATGGAAGTGATTGATTGATGTCTTCTCAGGTTGTTATTATCCAATTATCCAGTTAATCCACAATGCAGTGGTTATTCATATCGCCTCCTAAATGGACTTATTCATCGGAAGTTATTGTGCGATTATGTACAACAACTGCATGTTTTTGAGATATGAATAGATCAGCTCACCATACTATCTGAAATCTCTTTAACGATTCCGAATCCATTTTCAGAGTATAACAACCCTAATGCAATTAAACCATACGTTTTTGTGAGCATATTTCGAATTTGTTGACATCAAAGACTTTTGACGAACATTTAAGTGAGCAGGCAACTTCATCAGAGTAAAGAGACAATTTCCTCACTGCATCAAGTCATATTATTGAAGAAATTTCACTTTACTGTAAGATTTCAGCAGTGAAAACCATTTGAATGGTTTCACATTTTGATGATGAATGAAGATGAAATGAATGCGCAAATGACTCATTGCTTCCACTCATCAGCAGTAAGTTATGAGTAATTTTTGAATAATCTCGGAACAAGTTTAGTGCCATTCACAGAATTGTCAACTGTGGAACAATCGGCAGAGTGATCCATAAAAAATGTTCCTGCATCCTCAACATTCAATAAAATGTCATTAGAGACGAACTTCTTCCAGTAACCGACCGATGACTTCCGAGATATTTTTCTTCGATCATTTTCAGCCGGAAAAAATTCGTTTTCAAAAAAAAAAGAAACAGACTTCCGAATTTCTTCAATAAGCATATGAATCATTATGAAACGTTTGAATGGTTTTATAATTCTGAATATATGCAATTGTGTGGCGCATTTCTAACGTTCGTCCTCTTCCAAAGAAACAACTTCTTCTCTGTTATATTTGAAATTGAGTTTGAAAATGGAAAGTAGAGAAAATGTTAATTTCACTTAAGAATATTAAAATTTTAGATACATTCAACGATTATGCATTGTTACATGCTTGATATCTTAATGTTGTGCGTCTTTAGTAATAAGCAAATGTTTTTCGTTTGCGATTCTTCCCTAATATAGAAGCCAGACAGAATATTTCATCAAACAATCGGGCGTTTAACAATTTTAATTTACCAAATTATATTTACATCAGTAAATGTATGAAACAAAATCATCAACAGATATATAACTGCAACTTTTAGGTGCACCAAAAATGTATGCGAAAATGATATCTGTACGAATATATTTTAAAAAATTACTTTTTTATTTTTTATAGAAAATTTATGAAAAACAATTCATAAAAAATTTTTCATCATCGTAAACTTTTCATACTGTAGACAGTATAGTGAATAAGCGCTTCAGAAGAACGCAATATGTACACCAATTTCCCGAACAGATCATGTTCCAGGTCGAATAGACCGGCGCTTCGAGCTGAAAAACAAAAACTAAGGAGAAGATTAGACCATTTCGAGTGAAACTATTGAGAAATCATTTTGAAACTTTACTTTACGGGTACTGAACGAAATGAACGAACATAATAGATGGTCATGAACTACTAACCACAGAAAATATCATCACAAAGCTGAATCAAACGACTTGGATCACCAATTTCGTTGAACGGAAGTGCGAATGGTTTTGTCATTAGCACATCACGCATTTTGGCACTCAAAAGGAACACCATCACAATCAAAACAACAAGCGATCTGCAAACGTATTCATATATTTCTAGAAGACATCACTCATTGTCTACAATATCATCACATTCCTCGTAAGCAAATTTGATAGTATTAATAATTTGATGTTTTTGAAAAAATAGTTCATTTTGGTAACGACTGCAATGGCACTAACGAGACAGAACTATTGAGGACTTTCTTGGTCAGCGCACTTGATACTTTGGCAACAAAGAATACAAAACGTGGCGGTTGGTTTCTTTCACGCAATACACCCGATGAATCAATTTCAGTACGAGTAATTGATATGGTATGTGCCATAAAACGCTGTGGATCCGATGACTTACAATCGCTCGCCACAACCAAACTGTGATCAGAATCAATGAAGATAGAAGTGACGTATGATCGAGTATAAGAAATCCACGAATTCGATAGAAATGAGTGAACATTTTTTAGCAAAGTTTATATATGCAAAATGCACGCCTAATTATGTTTTTTCATTTCGATTCTACATTCACTTTCGTGATTCCACTGAAGAAATGCTCATTGCTGATGTCAACATTCTAATGAACAGCAATCGCAAGTTTCCGCTCAATATCGAATGCAAATGAAAGGATTGCATGATCTCATGATCAATTCATGGTTGATTGATGATCGATTTACTTATGGATCAACAACGCGTCTGATTCAGTTGTAGTCTCTAACCTTGATTCGTAAATAAAATGAAGTCTTTCGTATGAACGTCTTCGTGGGGTAGCGCTAAACGGTATGCGAATATTGCCTTCCGTGGGAACAAGTAAAAGCGACGGTATTATTTTTGTTATATTCATCTTGAATGATGCGTTACAGTTATGTGAATCGAGCACCTTCAACAACAACAGACTGTTTCATGAGTCGAAAAAAATGGTGAAAATCAATGAAATTCCAATGCAATCATTAAAATCAACATGTGAAAATTGAGCTTATTGGATTACATCAATGAATTTCGCACAATTTCACGGAAAATTTTTCATTGGGACATTTCAACTTGGGTTCAAATGAAAAATCCAGCAGAACCTTTGCAAATTCTTGTCGCATTGTTTTATTCAAAACCATTTCCCATTCACCCGTATGCTCTATTGCTTGTGTGTCAGATTTTTGCAGAAAAGACTCTGCAAATAATTTTTTTGATATCAAATCTTCAGTTGAACTAAGTTAACTGCTCTACAATATACTATTTCCGATCCGTGCAAGATGAGATGCTCAAATGCGCACTGATTAAAACTTATAGAAAAAGGAGCATTAAAGTCGAAAACTTAATCAATGTGTAAGTAGATTAGTCTGCATTGATCACTGATCAGATTGATTTCAGTTCAGAAATGAGAACGAACAAAATGCTCGCACACACCATGTTGTTCACGAACATGCATTCGTTTCAACGACAATCGCGATACCAATTTCAATTCACGTTTATCATTTCTCAACAATCGCTTCAGTTCACCTTCCCAATGTGGATGCACATACCACAAGGCACTTTCTTTTGGTAATTTCACCTATACAACTTACACATATAAATTGACAACAATGAATCATTCACCCAAATGAATTCTTTTCAATCTCTCAATACCATTTTCACCTTCCGATGTAATTTCATATCAATCATTGTGTGTGATTCAATGAAACTTGAGTTGTGTCATGTAAACTTTTTCCTCCTCTCTTTATGTTTCTCATTCGTTCATTATGTCAGTCATTCTTCTTGAATAGATCTCTTATTTATTTTTCACGCTATGAAACGGGATTTCATGAGAAAACTTTTGAAATCGTTGGAAAAACGATTGGATGCGTGAAATTGAATGTCATGGCTAACATCAAGCATTGAACTTTTGCCACACGCCTCAATAAGTGCCAACGAACTGTGGTCGTCACTAAAGAATTGCTTCAGTGTTTTGAAGTCCTCCACTTTGATCGTTTCCAGTTCTTCTAAATGTGCTTGGTAGAGAATCTGAAACTTGCATATTCCATATTTCGTTCTCCAATTGGCTTCGAGATTTCGAAAGATAAACAGCCACAAACGTACCGGATGATCCGCTAGTCTCAATGAGAAATCCATTGTCTTCGGCAAATATATCGCAACAAATGCCTAAAAAGAAGCAACAACTCGTCACTCGTCATTGATGGTAAGGCTGCTCTAGCTTGACAGGAAAAGCCACATGAGGGTTTTAAACATCATGATCAGTTGATTTTATCTTGTTGTAAGTATTCAGGAACACACCGAATGAAATGGCTTCTGCCAGCAAAAAGTTATTCTTTGAACACTTCTCATGATCAAAAACGAGTGTCAATTGATCTTAAATATTATTTGATTTATTACTTGACTTAAACATCTACCAGTAAATAATTGATTACAAATAAATCATTTGATTTATTCGTTATAGCGACTCCTTGAAAAGATGAAATGTAATTCAGTAACTCATTGATGTTCTTTCAATAACTATTGGCTACGAAACGCTCGTAACCACAACATAGATCGCTGTTGAAAGAATTTTCAAAAATGAAAGTAAAAACCACGGCTTCATGGAATATTTCTAGAAAGCCCTATAACTGAACATACTAAAAAAATTACGAAGAGAAACAAAAACAAACATTTTCAGATATGAACATGAGGAGGCAAACGAGGATGAAAAGAAATCCAGCTATAATACTACCGCCTAAAAGCACTTTCACACATACTGTTGTCTTTTCGCCTCTTTTTCTAGCATAAAACTGGAATAAATACCGATCTTCAATTTGTTTTCAGTATGTTTCAACGATAACATTGACAGAATGCAATTCAAGAAGGAATTTTAGCAACCGCAATCCAAAACTCAAAAAAACATACGATAAAATTTCAAAGAGCTGAATAGTTGAGCGTTGATTCAAGGGTTATTGAACGAAGACTTAAAAAATGTTTTGACCAATGTTGATTTAAGATGCAATGTTTTTTAACTTGATCAAAGGAGGGACGAAAGAAAAGAACTCAGTCACTGTGATAAATCATTCAGATTGAGTTCTCCTTTCGCGCAAGCAATGCTTTGCTTGAGTTGACAAAAGGCAAATTCAGTGATTGATGTGACTTGAGAGGAAATGGAAAATTTGAGAGTCTAAAAACTGGGAGCAATCTTCAGCGAGTGAACGGATGTATTGAACGAGTTTTACACGAGAATTCATTCTGCTATGAGATGATTAGAACTAAATTACCAATTCATATTTTCGTAATCCATTGATGAAATAAAGATAAAAATCAACCGTCTCGAGAGTATAGAAATTGAACAGTGGTAACGATGTGTCAGTGAAAGTCCAATCGATAACAACACTCACTTCGAAAAGTGGTACTGCGAAGAAACACCTGAATGGGAGTTAAATAGCTGAATCCATTCAACTTAAGAATCCAAGTGATGTTCCATGATCAATTTGATCACTTTCAAAATCTTGATGAATACTTCAGAACATTTTGAAGAGTGTATTTGAAGTCAATTATGATTTTTTCGGTCAGTTTCGGTCGACTGATTTTTCGCGATCATTCCGATCGATTCCATGTGCAATGCGAGAATTGCAGGAGAATTTTGTGAAAATGTTCCTTTCGGATATTGCTAAAGGAAACTCGCTTAGTTCTCTTCAGTGCTAAAGGGAACTCGCATAGTTCTCTTCGATTTCAAGCACATCCGATAGACCATTCCTTCACAAGTATACTCGAGTTATTTCGTTGAAATCGCAATGAATCCGGGGACGGCCACTCACATCACATACAATAGCCAGCTGATGGGGTTACTCTTACGCATCGAGCGTCCGTATAAATATTGCGGATAACCGTCACGAATTTGAAATGCCGATGCCAGCATATGCACACACCTCGCCAGGTACCACAAAAACAGACCGATATTACCGTGATGAAGAGAATCTTCCGGATCACTGCAAATTATTCAGTTGTTTCCGACCGATCAATTAAATTGAGACCTTTTTGATCTCAACTGAGCAAAACTGAATTATGTCGGAATTGCAAAAACTGCAAAGCTGCAACATTTCATATAGCTTCGAGTTTTGCTTGAATTCCATTAAGCATATGAGATGGATTTGAAATGTGAATCACTTATCGCAATTTGTTCAGTGGCTTGTTACGGAATGCTTTGGCACTTTCAGGAAAACCCGTTCAGGGCCAATTTCTTTAAAAATATGTTTCCAGTTCGCAAGAGAATCATAGAGTAAACGAAAGATAAACTCACTTCTGTCTAATGACAAGAACGGCAATCACAAATGCGTGTGTACAGAGTGTTTCGATGATCAGATAAACGAATTTCAATCTTTTTGCCTTTCGTAAATATATAATTCGATCGAAGATTAACTGAAATTGCGACATTTACAGCAGTCGAATACTTGCGATCTTGATGAACACTCGCAAAACATTCGAAAGTTGCAATTGAGAATATTGATGAATACTATCGAATGCGTTTGAAATCCTCTTGCAGAGTATCATCACTTCAAGAGCAATAATCATTGACTAGAGTGTGGAATGGAATCGCCGAACACACACCTCACAAATCGAAACCATGAAGAAAACAACAAAATAATCGGGCAATTTCAAGTCGCCACCAAACGATAAAACATTTCGTCTTGCCGTATCGAAGTCCGAGAAGCGAAGAATCAAAACAGCAATCGCGATAAAGTGTGATACAACCATCCATGGATAGTAATCACTTGGTAGTGGATTACGTGGATTGAAGACTGACTTCATTAGCGATATCAAACGACAAGGCTCATCTTCAATTATTCATTTGTTCATATTCAATATCAGAATCCCCAAACATCGCACAATCACAATAGAAATTTTATAAAAGCGATCAATTAAAAATGTTTGATAGAACGAAGCCTAATTGGGCGAATGCTTTTTGAATGCAACTCAAGGTTTCGCGTCAATTGAGTAGAATTCATTCGAGTAGAATTCAAACGATGCATACCGTCGTCTGGTTGTTGCAAAATACGTGTATAACATCTCCACCACGAGCCATCTCTCTGCAATATTGAAAGCTTTCAAAACTAACTGCCAAACATGCATGAAAGCGTTCATTCCTCATTCGTTTAAGTACTTTAAAGTCAATTATGACCTGCAGAGTACTGTAATAAACTCAGTCCAAATTATTGTTTCATTCTCGGCCATCACTGACTCATGATTCAACCAAATTTTTACCACCTAGACAGTATGAAGCACTCTCTATTATCACCGTGATTAATAGCCATATCCACTCGGATATTGTCAAGTAGAAAGGTTTCTGAACTAGATGATGCCCTTTCAAACTAATTCAGTTTGACTCGTTCAATTGAATTACCCGCATCGAGTAACGATGAGTGAAGAGTGCAAACACGACCACACAAAACAGCAACACCGATATGGGTTCATCGGCAATTCCAACGAATCGACCAGCTCGACGCATATTCCAGTCCGCGCAATGCATTCCACGACTACAAGTCCACGGCAAGAAACTGTACTTGAAATTCATCATCACTATTATTATCACCTGAAACGACTTCGAACCATCGATGTGGGGTGCTGTTATGAACAAAATTCTCGATGAATGCATACATTCACTTGAATTCTTTCGACTATCACTGCGGTGATATTCTCTCAAATCTTCTAAAAGCTGAAACATTTCCCATCCTTTTATCTGTAGTGAGGAGAAAGTCATCTCGTAAAACTTAAAATAATACTCACAGAGGAATCAGTGAACTCTTTCATACCAGATTATCAGCTGTAAGTTGGTCAGAAATTTCTTTGAGTTGTTCTGAATCTACGGTATTGTTCAATCTACACGTCTTATCAATAACCAACTCATCGGAACCACTGAATTTTCAAAATCTATCGATCAAGATCAGATCATACGATGAACTAACTTGCACATAAAAAATGATGAAAATCCACAGTGAATGTGTTGGTCGTGGTGTGAGCGCAGCCCAGAAGAACACTATCAGAGGCAATGGCAATGTTAACAAGCATGCAGCTTGAGCATGCAGCAGGATGATTGCGACGTAGCATAAAATTGCCGTATGTGACAGAAAGACGGATGATGAAGCGTTTATGAAACGCCACAGTATCGGTAGTCTAAGCCAACGACGGTGTACTTCATCCATATACCTTGAATTCTTCTCAACTTATCATTTGCCATCATTGAACTGATCATAATCTGTGATCACTCTAATGTGATTTAACTATCCGATTACCATTGATTAGCAAAAAAATTTTAGAAAGGCTTTTAGACGATAACCATGATTGAGACGTTCGGTTACATGATTTTTATACGGTTTGAGATTGTGATAAATCATAATAATGCTATCATATCATTCTAGTAAGTCTAGTGAACTTACTTAACAATATCGTGAGCATGCTTCACGAGACAGACTTCTTTGCCAAAACCCATACCACCAACATTTCCACTCATTGGTGACTTTGTGCCCTTAAAGTGTTCATTTTTGTATTCATAATGCTAATTCTTGCTTTACTTCTGTCTTCGTTATCTCAAGCATTCACGAGCAGATGTTGCTTTCGAAAAAACACTGTATATTTTATATTCTTTCGCTTTATCCGACTACTCATAATTTCGATTTTGAGCATTCAGAGAAGGCAAAATCGAACAGCTGGCTGCCAATGTTGGGAGAAATGAATGAATTTGTGATACTTTTGGTAGTCTTTCAACGAGCAGTTTCTTCTCGGTATCAACCACATAACGGATATATTGATAATCAAGTGACATACGACCCAGCCACAACGCTGTTTTTGCAATCAGCTCTGATACTGTCACGTATGGCTTCCTTTTCCGCTGAAAATTGCGTGCATGAAACGTTAACTTCCCAGTCTTCTTTTCAAGTTTATTCAGTCTTGACGAAGTAGTTCAGTCATTTTTTCACAACAAAAAACATTTTTCTGCGGTAAGTTAACATTTCGTTTCAAATGGTAAGTTCCTCAGATACTGTTACGTATTACTTTTTCATTGTTGTCTTTGCTTCAATTATTGAAATAAACCACTAATGACATTGAATAGAGTTCGATGATGCCGAATTAGCGCCACAGAAAAATCGCTTTCTTGTCGTCGATCAAAGGTTTGAACAATACGAGTCATATGAGAGGAATCGTTTCAACTGACAAAATGTACCTTCTTCAGTTTTTTTAATACGGAAGGCCTACTGTCACTTTCCTCATTCGTCATCACAGCTGAGGCGATAGATTCACGCTCTCTAAAGAAAATGATTCATTCACGAAATCGGTTTGAATAACGACAAAGTTCCGGAAGCTGACTATTAAAGAAGGAGAAGATATGTTTCGAGGTTTGAAATGCAACAAATTGCACAGGTAGGATTTAAGTTCATTCAGCAAACATTTCTTGGATACAGCGCATCAGAAACTTTCGTTGAGGATAAACTAGATCATAGAATGCAAGAGATCAAGACGATGGATCATTTTAGATATTGAACATGACGAAGTGCCTCCTCGAAGATCTTCAGAAGTATTATAATTGAAATAATGCCTACGAGTCTTCTTTTGATCGACGACGTCTGCAAGTTCGACAGTCGGCAGCATAAGCCTCTTCAGAAGCGTCAAAAATCTCTTTGTTCCAACCACGAATCGCTAAAAATAGCGACAAATTTAGGAACAGTAGCTAGCTCTACTTTGTGCCATGCATGTTTACTTGATCAGTCAACAGACAAATGATTTCATCAATATTTAAAGCTTTATTGGACAAGAACGTACAAGAACGAATGCTATCGACGTGGGCAAACTCTAAAAATGGGGAAAATTTTTTGTCTTTCATCTGCAGCCGTTAGGAAGCGTTCCACTGTTCCGATTTGGATAACATTAATATTGCAACACCAGGCGATTTCTGATACGTATGCAATGAATTGAATCAGCTTTTCAGTCTTTGGGTGTTTTGTAGATATGATACACAGTGAAATACGTTTCGCAACTCGTAACTCCATCGTTATTTGATCAGTTTTTGATCTTCAAACGATTTTCAAACTTACACTGAACTTGAAATCTGCCGAACGGCAGTTCCATCTTGCCAGCTATCGCAGTTCTGCGTTTCATTTCACCCACTCGCACTCGATCCTTTTGTTGTGCGAATGACATTGCTTTGAACAGAAGCTGATCGTGAAGAATTTGACCTCTGTAATAATATGGCCTCTCGTTGGTTTGTTCATAACGGTATCTTTCTTTCCAAACACATCGAATGCTCTTTTCAGTCAAAACCAACTCACCTGTAGCAGATAATGCGATCTGCCCGAAAATCGGTTACAGTATGTTGAAAATGCCTGCAATAAATTGAGTTTTTTATCTTTTCCCAAGAGTTGAGATCGATAACGAAATATGGATGATGCTTTAAGCATTCTTCCGAAATTGGAAACAGATGACAATGAAACGTTGAAAATTTCGCATTCAAAATCGCAATTGATGGAATAAAGCGTCAATAAAAGTGGTAAGTATTGACAGCAATTCAACCTGCAACCTACCATGTGACAATCATTCTCAAATGGAGCAAAAGAGCCGCGAATATGATAACATCGAACGAATACGGTCTTACGTCGATGGTTTCATATGGACCTAAACGAAAACAATAACATTGCGATGCATTTCAGCAAGAGGCAATTCACCCTTTCATAGCAAATCACGATCAGAGCTATTATAAAAACGAAACGCTTATTTTAATAAGCGATTCGTATGTATCCTCAACAAACACTTTGAGATTTTTTTCGAAATGAATCACTTTACTGCGATCATTCTTCAGCAAATAATCTGCAGTAGAGCAACTATACTGGTGAGTTAGCTGCCAAAATTTGAAATTTATCAATGAGAACGTCCTACCAATAGGATCCACAACGCCTTCACCAGGTTTTTTGAAATAAACATTGAGCAAACGACATATCGCAATAATTCGTTGATTGTTGCTTTTCGATATGACCATTTCATCCAATATCGCTCGCGCTATCTGAGAAAAAACAACATCTTGGAAGCATGTCAACTCACTGATTACTAAGTGCTTTCAAAATGAAAATTCAAAATGAATTGTTGATTATGCTGTAGAAAATATCTTTGGTTTACTTCGTTTGGGTTACTTCTCATTGATTCCATAAACCGCTTCATAGTCTAATACTTTCACTCAAGTTAATGATAAAATTGAATTGCACTTCAAGATAACTTTTCGGATGGACAAGACTCTGAAAGAAGACTTACATTTGCCGAAATTTGCAGCAAGAGAGTACCGAGAAGATAAAGTGTGATAACACGCCATTTTCGACGAAACACGTATAGCGACGATAGATACAAATCGGTGCCACGCCAGAAATTGAGAAACGCAAAAATTATGTGACCAATCGAGAGGAATACTGGTGACGACATGCGAATACCGTTCGAAAACAGTAGCAACAGCACAAGCCAATGATAGTATGAGAAGACGCATTGCTTAACTTCGTCGAGAAACAATCTGAAAAATGTCATCAACTCGTGAATTTTACTCATTCGTTACTGCTCAGTTACTCGAAAACAGAATCCCGAACAGTTGGTGTGCATAAATTCCGATCGGATGTCAAATTTTCAACGAGATTCTTCTACCTCGCATCTTGCGAATAGAAATTCACAATTGGATTTGTTTTGAACGGCTCATTGTCGATTCCGCGCTCGAACACACCGTCATTTGATCCTCCTCCGTAACTTTTGTCGTTCTGTGACTGCAAAATCAGCGAACTCGTTCCATTTCATCAGTCATGATGATGTAACATTGGCATCGCAACCTTTGTCTGGTCATATGAACAGGATATTGTAAAATGTGTTAATGTTGCTATTGAATGTGCAAATTCATCGCAGCATTGGACCGTATGAGTGGAAACTCTTACTTCTATTTTGAACAGTTTGTATTGAATCATTGATAGTACCACATTTAAAAAATAGAAGAATATTGGTAGGTCGAATGGATTTTTAAGTAGGTGTCCACTGTTGAATAAAGCCAAATATGGTGCATACTCTGGTGGAAGGAACGTTTCTGAAAACTCAAAGAATTTACAACTTTGACGTATAACAGCCAAACAATGGAGATGCAGTTTTTCAAATAGAGCGACTGGATTATGCTGATAAAATGTGGCATTGAAGTGATAATGGACTTGCGATCGTACAATCTCAAATATTCATTCGCTTGCATTTAAACTGATCTCTGTGTATCTCTATCAACAGACGTTCAATATCTGCTCGTGTAAGGATGTGAAGATTAGCTGGGAAAGCCAAGAATACAGAACAGATCAAGTTGATAAAAGATCCCGCATAACGAGGCTTCTTCTCCTAGGTGGATTAGCGAAGGATTCCCTCTTGTTTTATGCTTCAAGCTTAGTCAGGCATTTTGATCTATCGTTTGTCAACAGACAGGTGATTGAGCAGAGGACATTCCTACGAATTGAGTCAATTTGAGCGAATGCACGAAAAGAATTTACCGTAACGATGACTTGGTAATGCACCAATATGAGCTATAAATTGATAGATGAATATAATTATGTGAAAAATGACGAATGAAAAGAAAATTCGTCTCAGCTGCGATCGATCCATCACAATTGTTACCATCAATAAAACCAATGAAATCAGTGATAAAATATTCACTGATATGATAATTGAAATCAGCCAGAATACGTTATACACCTGGAATGGAATCGAAATTGTCTTCATTTCCACCTTTTAGTTACTTCGAAAAGGAAGAAATTATCTTTCATCAACTTTGAATTGTAGTTTATCAGACCATCTAACTTGTAGCTATTCAACTACTTCAACTGATCACTTAATGCCGATTCAATTTACTAATGCTATCGCTCAAGATTTTGCCCATACTGCCTCTGGACTCGATTTTAACCCTCGATTGTCGAATGAGAATCTATTCTTCTGCTTTCGAATAACAATTAGAGCCGGCTACTTCAAGCTTTATCGAAACTCGGCGTCCCTTGTGGCTAAGTTTCGGTTTATAAAGCATTCGACGTTTGGCTGTTCCGAATTTTGGTGAAAATTTATCATCGATATTATCTTTAAGTACCGTGAAAGCCCATCACATCATAATTTTTTCGTCACATCAGTTCATTGATCAGGAATTCATGTACCTCAAATCCAAGTTTATAGTGTCCATAATTGATATAAAATGCGATCAAGTTCACAGTCGCATCATTCGAATTCTTGTAGTTAATCTTTGGGAATTGTAATTCGCTGTCGTGATCCGGATAAAGTGTTCTGTACTTATTGTATATATCCTCGACAATTGATCGGAGATGTATCGCCATCAGACACAAAACAGCAACCTGCAACTGCGATGCATCGAATCTCAACGGTACCATCGCTAATGAGGGCATATGACATGACAAACTTTAGGATTCCAAAGACTCGTTTGAAGTGATCTATCAATATCTGCAGCATTTACCAATCAGTCGCACCTTTCATATTTTCATGTCATGGGATAAATACTGTGGTTTGCAAATCCTGTATATTTCTTATCCTGTGATCCAGGCAAACCAGATCCTTTCCGTTTGGTAGACTGTGGTATTGTTTTTTAAAATACGAAAAGAAATGAACAAAAATCTACGGTTGGTGAGTGATAGTGTGATATAAGACCAGTCCAGTAAAGCCATTTCTTAGCACTCGATTGCGTATCGTCTGTCCCCAAATCCGTTACCACACCGTTATAAACAACGGACGATAGGCGTGTAACATTGATCAGCGGTATGTACAGTCCCATTGCAATACACAAAATGTGCTTCGTGTCAGCGGGTATTTCTTCTTCTTCGAGACAAAGCAATATGGCACATACCATTTGTGGTATACTCAGCAATGAAACCTTAAAATTTTATGAACAGTTCAACAGTCATGCTCTCTAAATTTTGAAGAGACTTCTTTTTGGATCAAATCAAAAAATATCATACGAAGGTATCCGTGTACTATTCTCAAGCTAATATCTATGCATTCACGCTGATGTTTCGTTTAGAATGCTATGAAACGGATGGGATTTTTTTTGAGAAATTCTCACACCTAAAATTTTTTGAATTGATCTCACATTATCTGATCACAAACTTCGAAATCAGGTATGCGGAAACAGACGAATTTGAGCATTGAGGAACAGATGAACCTCTTTAACGACAGGTTGCTTTACTATTACCTAGAGCATATTTTTGCTTATGAAGTAGAATGAGGTGAATGGAAGAAGTAAAGCAAAGCTGAGTTGTAAATAATCAACAAAATGTTCACAAACATGCTCAACCGCAGATGCAGCAAAGAATAATGCACAAGTGATGTCAATTATCCGATGGAAAGTGATCAGCACGAATCTACCGAATAGTCGCTTTCGACGTCGGATCATGTAGGGCAGTACGACTGAAGTATTTGGAAACAAGTGCATGTCGATGTGGATATTGTTTGCAAATTCTAACATTCAATATACACAATCTGATATATCTTCATCAACACTCCAACGGATTTGTTTCAAGTGAACGTGCGATAAACATTAGCACTAATAGGCCTTCTCAATATTTTGAACTTCACTGATATTGACCATTGCACATGAACATTGCAGAAAACTTTTCTATTCAATGATTTGTTTTTAAATTTGCAAAAGCTGAATTAATTCAATGTGAATAGGACCGGAATGATTGGAAACCTTTCAGCGTGACCGGATAATAATGAACAAGAACGTAGGCGATGATTGAGAGAGAAAATGCAAGTAACAAGATAATCTGACTGATTTCTCGCTTGATATGTTCACCTGCAACGTTCGATTGCTACAACTACTTCAGTTCAGATCAGCTACAAGTGGCCACGATGATCAGCAGCATTCTCTAGTTGAAGTGTACTTCATGTATGACACAAATGAGGCATAAGCACATCAAGGAATTGAACTTTTGCTTTTGTCAATTAGTTTTCATCAAGAAATTCAATTCTGGGTATTTCTGTTGAATTGTTGATAACTCAATCAACGAATAGGTTGAGAGTGCAGTTTAGTGAATAAATCGGTATGACTGCAGTTTAGACAGTGCTCATCGCTCGACATTTGCTTTTCTTCAGACATGAATGAAACTATCCGACAATGACGAACATCTCGAACATCTAATACTAAAACTGACAAGATGCTAACCATCAAAATCATCTGTAAAACGTACTGTGCTGCTAAAAGAATTGTATTTTCGAAGATTGAAGATCATATTTGTAATAGATTGAGTAACTTACTTCTGTTCTGAGGGTTTTTGAATTCATCGATCAAATTTGAATAAAGCAATGATTTGGTGAAACTATTTTCGTAACAACAATCGACGATATGAAGTAAAATTGCGAAGGCATTAAAAACGCCCAATATTGTGAAGGCATTATGGCTACGTTCCCATATGAATGAATAATACATCTAGAAATAATATGCTATCATTCACATGTTAATTTCATTATCATTATTTTAACAGTTGATCAAGTTTGTGGCATGGGAATGATTTTTTTTTGCAAATGGAAGAACATGCAAATTCTTCAGGTCAGCTCTCCAACCAAACAGTTTTTCTATCGTTTCAATTTGATGAAAGCACTGAATTTGTCCCAAATTTGCTAAGAGAAACTGAAAAACTTTCCGAAATAAGAAATGTGATTTGAGAAGGTCGCTCGCCTACCTGTGCAGTATACACATATGCAGTTAAGAAAATCAGGTAGAGGATCGAAATCGCTGAAGTGCGGATGGCACATGCGCTGATCGCGAACAGCAGACACGTCGTGTAAGCAAGACCACATCGCAGCATAAAATTCAACAAACTCTCCATTTTCGAATCCAACCCCCGACCACCTAAGGTACGTCGCCGATCTTGAATGATGAATCTTAATCCATTTCGTCGTGCACTCACTGATGATAGCAATAAATTTTTGAATAGTTTACATAATTTACAAATTCACTAGGAACCGAATTTTCATGCGCATGCAAATTCTTCATCAACTTTGTTTCACTTGAACTGATGGAAATCATTTCACTTGAACTGAAAATTTTCATCTAATATTCATATATGTCGTTTGAATGTAACGAAAACTTTTGAATATGTCAAACGAGATACTTTTCCATTTATTTCAAGTCACGTCAGCCTTTTATGGCAATGATACACGACCACTCGATTTCAAGCAAAACTTTCCGCCTGAACAGGAATGCAGCCGAACTTGAGCTAAGCTATGATTTGGCCTGCATCTATAAATCTGTTCATATTTTATCCGCCTTTTTACGTTAAAATCCTGATTTTGGTGGTACCCTAATAAGATTTATTACTGCATCAACATTCTGTCATCTGCTGTTTATTGAATTCTGTTATCTACACCTTCTAGTTCTGGTCGGGTCGTCTCTTTATTCTGTCTTGTTAATTTACATTTTCTGATATCGAATCATACTCTCATCTGTACAATTGCCTCTTAACATCAAAGCGTGTGAAAGGCAAATGCCATATTGAATGCAGTCTTCCTCACGATCAGTGAAAACAATTTCCGTTTATTTCCTGATGGAATGCTTCGAAGATGATCTTGCCCAGCTTTTCAACAAAATGACTACCATGGTGTGGGGTGGCGAAATTCTCATTTTGCCGTTTCCCTCAGACTCGCATTCGACATTATTCTTTTCTGTGTCGAATTGTTTTCTTCTCATATTCTGCTGAATTACTTTCGCCGATGTCTTTTTGATAGTTACTTCAATTTTACATAATTTTTCCCAACTCAATGCTTCACAGAACCTGAACAAATACCTGTAATTAAATTCCGGAATGCCACATTACATTATCAAGATTGGATGTGTGCCACATTTCGAATTACCACGTCTACCCCTGGTATGTGTGTAACAACGGCCTAAAAGCTCCGCTTATAACAACGAACGGCCGAACGATGAGTGCGACTCCCACACATGAAGACGTCAGATATGCTTAAGTTTTACTTGAGCTATAAATTCGATCGAAAGCTTTGCTTCACTAAAGAAAGCTGGTGCCTAGTCAGTAGGAAGGAATGAGAAGAAAATCTTCTTCTTCTTGTAATTACTCAAAACTGTGCACTTTTATAGATTACTTTCTTCGAATTAGGCGATTTAAACGTGTTGCTATGAGACTCACAATGATGTTTTATAACGAACACATTTTCACTGTTACAACGCAGATGAGTGTTGTTACGGAGACGATTATAGTGTTTTTTGCGATTAATTGATCAAAAATTAAAACTGTTTGTCAAACCTTCAATCAATATAAACTGTGCAGTTGCATTTCCGTTTCTTCCGTTTGTTATCGGTGTTGCTTACGATTAGAGAGGATTACAAATCTGAAATGATTTGTTTAAGTGTTGTAATTTCAATTGAATATGCTCGATGTATCGTTTTCATTGATTTGACGTTTTTGACGTTTTGCGATTTGTACAAAACTTCATAAATTTCTTCCAGAGGGAAAGGCAAATTATGGCGTCACGTTTTCTGGCAAGGCTTGGCCGGACGGCGCCAACACTACTTGGAGGCTCCACCCGATACGGACACCGTATTTTGCCAGCAGCTGCCTCAACGAGTGAGCGCATCTTTGAATGCCTCATTTTCATGTTCTCCAGAACATTTTAAACATTTTCAAAGCTGAGAATGACCATCGCATAATGTTTCAGTTTCATTTTGAATATATGAACAATTCAGTTTCTCTATTCTGATACCCTGTCAATTGTTTTTGAAACGTTTTTCGTAAAATCACGAAATCACGTTTCAGTGCGCCAAGCTAGCACGGATTCATCAGATGGCAAGAAAGGTGTGCACACGTCAGCCAAGCAACTCGCCACACCAGGAGCAACCACACCGCCGACTGCTCCGAAAAAGGTTTGTTTTACTCGTTTTGGAATAGTCAGAATTCCTATTGCTTCAAAATCTGTGTTTAAAAATGTTACGAGTTCAATTCATTTTCGCTGCCTAAAGTTGCTTCTTTTATAGGCTCCAGTTCAAGCAACGGGTGCAAAATCGAAGGGTAAGATTGTGGCCGTAATCGGTGCCGTTGTGGACGTACAGTTTGACGATAATCTTCCGCCGATTCTCAACGGTCTCGAGGTGACTGGTCGATCACCGAGACTGATTCTTGAAGTGGCGCAACATCTCGGTTCGTTAATTTTTTCTTCTTCGACAGTTTATCATTGTTTAATGATTGCATGCTGATTTTGTTGTGAGCATTGCAGTGGCTCCATTTGCCTTCTCGCTTTTTAACGTGATATGTAGTCATAAGAATTTAAGTGATCGAAGAATTTGAGTAAGATTAATTTAGTCGTTTTAAATCATGCCAGCAGAAGAGGTAATTTTGGTGCATTTGAAATAATTTTGTTTGCTGATTGCAGGTGACAATGTCGTGCGAACAATTGCTATGGACGGTACAGAAGGTTTAGTTCGTGGTCACGAAGTGGTCGACACGGGTAACCCGATTAAGATTCCGGTTGGTCCGGAAACCTTGGGTCGTATCATGAACGTTATTGGTGAGCCAATCGATGAACGAGGTCCAATCCCGTCCAAAGTCTACGCTCCAATTCACGCCGAAGCACCGGCATTCGTCGACATGAGCGTCGAGCAAGAGATTCTTGTGACTGGTATTAAAGTGGTCGACTTGTTGGCACCATACGCTAAGGGTGGTAAAATCGGTTAGTGATTCGATTCGCTTCGAATTCAATTGACGAAGTTTCGTGGTCGGGTCAATAAAGGCCTGTAAAAGTTTTAAACGAAGCGGAGGCTTCTCAAAGAATTGAACTCATAATTTGGAGTAAGGTAACATTGATTGCGTTAGTTAATAAGAGTGATAAATGTTTTTAGTTTTTTTAATGTAATGAACAGCTGCTTGTATATAATTACTTTGCATTATTGGCTTAAAAATGCTCTGTCGAAGCTTTGTGATTGACAAATGAAAAAGAGTCATGGAGTCAAAACTGAGCAAAAATTATGCAATGAAACGTATGATCATTATTTTATTGGTGAATATTTCTGATGATTCAGTGAAGAGTGATCACACGGAACACCAGTTTTCCATTAATTTTGAATCTGGACATGAAGTAGTTGATTTCCAGCTAAATTTAGTTGAGAGAGTGAGAATATGAGATGATTTTATAGGATTGTTCGGAGGTGCTGGTGTGGGTAAAACTGTATTGATTATGGAACTGATCAACAACGTTGCTAAGGCACACGGTGGTTATTCGGTGTTTGCTGGTGTTGGAGAACGAACGCGTGAGGGTAACGACTTGTATCACGAGATGATTGAGGGTGGTGTTATCGATCTCAAAGGAAATAACTCGAAGGTTCGAGAAGTTCTTCGTCAAGTTTAGGGAGAAGGGGGTATTGTAGTGTCTTGTCCATTGCTCATCGTTTATTACAACAAGATCTGTTCTATTTCTGGTCACCTTGTTATAGTGAACAAATGTTTGTGTAATGTTATAAGTTGCATTATTTGCTTTAAAATGCTCTGTCGAAGCTTTGTGATTGACAAATAGAAACAGAATCACGGAGTCAAAACTGAGCAGAAATCATGAAATGAAACGTACGATTATGAATTCATTGGTGAATGTTTGTGATGATTCATTGAAAAGTGATCATACGGGACAACAACAGTTTTCCTTGAGTTCCAGATCAGTAATTGAACCAAACTAGTTGGTTTGCAGCGAAATCTGTATGTTCCGAGTATGACCCCGTATGGTAATGTCGAACTCAAATGTGATTTTGATGTGATTACTCACAAATGTTTAGGTATCGTTGGTGTACGGTCAGATGAACGAACCACCAGGTGCACGAGCTCGTGTCTGTTTGACTGGATTGACCGTGGCCGAGTATTTCCGTGATCAGGAAGGTCAAGACGTGTTGTTGTTCATCGACAACATCTTCCGTTTCACGCAAGCCGGCTCTGAGGTGTCCGCGCTGTTGGGTCGTATCCCGTCAGCTGTAGGTTATCAGCCAACGCTGGCAACTGATATGGGTACTATGCAGGAACGTATTACAACAACCAAAAAGGTTGGTGGTTCTTCGCGAATCGAATCGTTTGCTTTATCTAGATTTGTCCTTCGTATTCTTTACTTTGTTGAGGATTAGATTGCGTTGGATTCGGCGGACAGGATTCGGTTGCTTTTTATCTTCAGGAAGTTTTAGGAAGTTTAATTGAATTGTTTACAGGGCTCAATCACATCCGTACAGGCCATCTACGTACCAGCAGATGACTTGACCGATCCTGCACCAGCCACAACATTCGCTCACTTGGACGCCACCACAGTGTTATCTCGTGGTATTGCCGAGTTGGCTATCTACCCGGCTGTCGATCCGCTGGATTCAACCTCGCGTATTATGGACCCGAATATTGTTGGCCAGAAGCATTATGATATTGCTCGTGGTGTACAGAAGATTCTTCAGGTTCTTACTTTATAATCACTTTGTGTCGTCGAATTCCTTTCAGTTTTTTTTCTGGGGGGGGGGGGGGGAAGGGAGGAGAGTTGCTTTTTAAAATGATCGGTTTGCTGAAATCGCTGAGCTGATGGCGTGAAATGTTGTAGAGATGCTGATGATTTAAGCTCCGTGCATGGTTGTTTTGTTTGAATCGGTTTGTAATTTTATTGATGTTGCAGGATTACAAGTCATTGCAAGATATTATCGCCATTTTGGGTATGGATGAATTGTCTGAGGAGGATAAGTTGACCGTATCACGAGCTCGTAAGATTCAACGTTTCTTGTCACAGCCATTCCAAGTCGCTGAAGTTTTCACTGGTCACAAAGGCAAATTCGTTACTCTCGAAGAGACGATCCGAGGATTCGAAGCAGTTCTTAAGGGTGCGTCTTTTGATGATGAATGCCTTCTGTTTATCATGTTTCGTCATGGATAATTTCTCAGAGACTTGAAAATGCACCAAATTTTTGAGCATTCTAAAAGATTTGACAAGTTGTGGGCGAAGCGTTTAAGTGTGGAATCATCTTTCAGGCGAGATGGATCATTTACCGGAAGTTGCATTCTACATGCAAGGTGGTATTGACGATGTTATAAAGAGGGCTGAAGAATTGGCGAAACAGCATTCTTAGAGCAGAATTATATGAGATGATATCTGTTTAGTGTGAAGAAGTTATTAGTAATTTTATTATTATTATTGTTTTGTTCTGTATAATTAATTGACTTTAAACATAGGGAATTGCCGACTTGAGTTGATTTACACAGTGCTTAATCACTGAGTGCGAAGATAGTGATGTGATGGTTGGTGAATCAGAGACGTTTGTTTTGTCTTGGTTGTTGTGTTTGTATATTGTACACGTTGTGGATCGATACACATTCGAATAGATACATAATAAGCATATGTGCTCTTTTTTTTATATTTCGCAGTGGCTAAGCATTCAGAATTGAATTGCTGCTTGCTTCAAATCTTAATCTTTTCACGATGCGTCTCTTTTGTCTCATCTTTCAGCTGTTCTCTCTCCATGAATAGGTTCAATTATGTGGTCATTATTGTTATCACTGAGATTGTTTGTATCGAATTGGGCGATGAATTCTGTGGTTGCATTGTTTTTGTTGTAGAAATTAGAGTCAGGAAAATTTTAATAATAAAGTTTAATTTATTTATTGTTATAGTGTCTTATGATATTTTATGATTGTTTTCCAATTCTCTATAGGGAGTGATAGGAATTGTTACGTACTAGGTATTGTTGGTTGCATAAGTGACGAAAACGGCCTGAAACATCAGTTGCTTAGAAACTGTTTTTGCACTCAGTGTGGTGAACAAATGATTTACTTTGCAGTAGTCTAGTTATGTTTAGTCAGAACAAATTTAGCAATGGTTTCATGCGATAACCAGCGAAACACAGAACAACAACAGTTAGATATTTATTGATGATATTTATTTGACGGAATGACATCCACCATCATGGAGTAAGTGATGAAGTGCATGAAGGAAGTAGTTGTTTGATTTGGTGTTCGATGAATTGTTTTCAACTTTTTTCTTTTTTTCTGTTTTGTTGTTTCACTATGGAGCGCTCAAGTAAAGTACAATAATGATAATAAATACACGGCTTTTCTCAATGCATTTTGTGTTGTTGTCATCATCAAATTTTATCATTTTGTCATTATTCTACAATTGAATATGTGTTTTGCTTGTGATTTTGAGTCATCGAGGTGGCATTGTCATGCCTAGATGTTAGCGAAATCCTGCTGAATGGTGACGATTGGTTCTTTGAATCGGTCGAGGAGATTGGGCTAGTGTTTCTTGATGATGAGTTGATCGTTTGGTTAGAAATATTTGAGAGTTCAAGTGAAATCGGTTGTCGATCTGATGAGGGTTAGAATTGGTGGTAAATTCCAGAGTCTGGTTGAAATACTTTTACCCTCTCAGTCATGTAAAGTAGACAGTGCATCATTCGAACGGGTCTTATAGAGCAACAGATTGCCTTTACAAGTTTAATGTTGCTGGATTAAGGTCAGTAGTGAGGGATTGGAGTAATTTTCTAGTTTTGCTTTCAAAAATTTCCAATTCTTTGATACACATCCAATTCTTTGAAAGCAATCGCTGATATGTGGATGTTGACGATCTAAGTGAAGATTCAGTTGATTCATAAGTTAACTTTACCAAATAGAGGAACAGAATGGGTGGTGAGGAAGGAGACAAGCAGCAACCGCAGCAGGAGCGTAAGGCCGAGGAAATGACGAGTGCTGAGCGTGCTGAGCGTCGACAGAAACGACACGACGATGCAGTGCCTTCGATCATTGGCTGGGTTTCGACGGCTCACGATGGCGTGAATGATACGAATATTCCGACGTATTGCTCGAATCTCGGCTTGAACGGATATAGTTTCGTCAACTACCCAATTGGTGGCATTAAGCGTGACCAATGGAAAGTGAACAAGTTCGTTTTGCGTCAAGCTCTATTATGGATTCATGCACTTTGGAACTTAATCAACGTGTTATAATCAATATATTTCTGCGGACACGAGACTCCAAAATAATAAGCGTTTATTACCGTTCCGAAAACACACACAAAGAATATTAAAAAAGTGCGAGTAATTATAGAATAATCTTATGCAAAGTCTCATTTGATATATTCATAATTCTTTATTCCAATTCACCTATGCAATATCACACAACGAATAGCGTTCATTCAAATTTACGTTCATAATTCAATGGTAACGAATGAATTGGGTGAATGCGCATAATCACCGAGAGTAAAGGAGTGAAATGGGGCAATTGAAATTGGAGCCATAGAAATGGAATGTAATTTCTTAAAGTTATATCAAAAAACATGCGCGGTCAATTGAAGCGTCTCGCTGCATAGCAACTCGAAACGTTATGCCTTTAAAGTGATTCTGTCAAAATTGCTGTGGTGAGCAAGAGTGAACTTTGTATCGTCCTCATAAGAAATCAATGACATCAAAAAAATTGAATTCGTTATGAACAGGAATGAAACACCTCCACCGATAAATCTGCCCGATTGGCAGTTGAAACCACAACTGTGGTCCGTCTATGTGGTTGGTCGTATTTCAAGTTGGATCGATTGTGATTCAACGGATCCTTGGCTAGCCGAATTGTCGGCTCGAGAGCTTGAGAAGGTCCGTTTCTCAGCAATGTTCAATCGAAATTTTTTGCATCTTGAAGTATGACAACATGGAAGTTTTGAATCACTGAACACGATCGATATTGAAGCTGAAATGTACCGTTGAATCTCCAAAAATTCATATGATTATGCACGAAATTCGAGCTGTTTAGTAATGTTTTGATCAATCGCTCTGAATTTATCAATGGTTTGCTTGAGTCGATTGATAATTCAGGAGTTCTCCTATATGTCTTTCATGCCATTACGGGTCTTAACTCTCGAGCTGAAGCATCGTGATTCACCGCGTCTAGCCGAAATTCTTACGAAATGGTTGTGGACACAAAACATGAGTTTTTGGTTCGTTACCAAATTATCTTTATTATTCAATTCGATCGTCAAATTATCGTCAGCCATTCGATAGACCCAAATAATGATTGATATCGTTTGCATTTTGCATGGTACAATACTGTGAATGAATGTTGAAAAGTTCAATTGAAACAATTCGGACGATTTGGATTTCAGTTCGGAATCACCAACTTCGCACATTAGTATCAGTGTTTGTTTTGTCGCTTTCTGGGCTGCTCAATTTGAATTTTGTGATTGGAGTTTTTTCCGTTGACAGAAAAGATCGCTCGTCGTCAACGCATTCGAACTAGAGAATGTTTGGTTTTCAATCATTTCAGCGTATGGGTTTTCGTTGCAACCGATGAGAACTGTTATCCAGTAGTTGGAGAGGTGGATAAGCGGGATCTCTGGGCCATATGGGCTGATTTTCGAACGCTGTGCACGAACTATACGATGCATCGACTGGCTGTTGGCCTAAGGATTTGTGCAGATTTAGCGGATGAATTTCTTGAGCCGAAACTTTACGGACGCTGGAACGCTGAACCGGTCAGTTGAATGCCGAGCGATTCAACTTTTGCGAATGAGAGAATATTCGTAATGATGGAGAGGGAGTTGTCGATTGATGGTGTGATGTAGTAGTGGATTGGAAAATTTAATGTTTGCAAGGAAATACGAGTATATTATGGATTGATTTGCACGGTAGTAGAAGTGCTTCGTTGAGTGAGCGACTGATTTCAGTTGTGCGCATTCTGGTTGGATTCGTCGATTTTCGTTCATGGCGCTGCCGAATTTGATTATGCCTTACCTCAGTAGGTTGAATTCGTCGATTATGCGTCACCTTAATAATTTGAATTCAATTCAACTTTATTACCTTATTGTCAGTCAGTAATCTGAATTCGATTACGATTTGCCTGCGAAATTTGAATTTATTATTAAACCTAACCTCATTGTCAGTAATTTGCAAGTTTTAAGAATACCACATTGGTCTCTAGTGATTGATTGGTAATTTGCACTCAATGAGAATGCTGACTATCATCATTCGATGCGAATATGTTACTGAATTTGTAGCAACTATTGAAAAATTGTTCTGACTATGTATTAGTATTTGATAGTTGAGAAATGAGTGAATCGTTGTTAATCGTTCCCATTTTTATTGCCCACAATCGTCTACTGTCGGATCTGTTTGGTTCAATGCAACACCGCATTCTTGTTTGTAACGAGAGCACAAATACGAGTGCATATATCCGTGAAATTTATGTGGGCGTTATAAAAAGATTAGTGGATGCTAAAATACGCCAGTCCTATGAGGCATCTCCGGATAGTGGTGAAAGTATATTGCTGGAATACTTAGGACACCCCGAATATGTTGACGCATTACAGGTTAGCATTTGCTGATCGCGAGTAAAATACCAGCACTCAGTTTGTTGTTTCGGTGATTATTTCATGTTTAAATTGAAAGAAAATAATTTTGTGTTGAAAATGATTACTTTATGTTTAATTTGAAAATGATTTTGTGAATATGATTGAAATGCTTATACTGGTTTCATGCTGAACTCTTGAAAAATTCACTCACTATAAGTGAGAAAACTTGTGTATTGAATGAAAAAGTGTATTGATTTATCCATTTGCCAGCTTTTAAACCTGAATTTGAAATCGCCTGTTCACCGAGGATAACTGATGAAATGTTCAGATACCTCTGCAACCGTTAGCCGATAACTTAGATTCTGGAACGTATACGACGTTCGAAGAGGACGCTGTCAAGTATCATAAATATCGAGAGGCCATCGGTTATGCAATCGATGAACTTGTCTCGACGATTGGTGATGAGCGTCAAATTGTTGTGTTCTTATTGGGTGCTGGTCGTGGGCCTCTGGTAAGTAAGGTGTTCCTAGTTGTTATTTGATGAAGAAAGTGAAAGGATTGCTTGAATTACGGAAAGGATTGCCATAAAGAGCTCAGAAATTTCAAAGGAGAGTTTATTGACGTTGAGGACTTCTGACGAATTTCCTCTTATCGAGGAATTGAGAATCATATTGGACTCTTTTTCAGATGCACATGATAATGGACGCAGAGAAGTGTTTCAACGACAAAAATCGCTCTCGACGCGATTTACTGAAACTGAAACTGGTAGCGGTTGAGAAGAATGCAAACGCTGTTGTGACACTACAGTACCGTAACCGGACTGAGTAAGTTACAGTCAGTTCACTTCGTAGAATGTAGAATATTAACGAATAATTTAGGATAGAATGCTAGAATAAAATAGAATATTATTGTAAAAAGAATAAAATAAAAGAAAAGATTAGAATATTGCAGCAAAACAGTGACAATAGCACCTCTCACTTCAAAATACTGTATCAGTATTTTTTCGCTATGTCACTATGATTCAACCTCAATGTTGTAGTGTTCATATATTGGTCATTTCAGATGGAATGAGCGAGTGACAGTAATAGAATGCGATATGCGTGCGTTAAGTGAGTTGGTTCATGCAGATAAAATGGAAAGGCCAGATTTGGTGGTATCTGAACTGTTGGGATCATTCGGCGATAATGAACTGTGTCCGGAATGTTTGGATGGTGTGAATGATATCGTTCGACCGACCACAATTAGTATACCTCAGAAATACACGAGTTATGTGGGTGAGCACATTAGCTGATTTGTTTGAGTATTGAATATTTGTTTGAGTTGATTCCATTTGATTGTCGATGAGAATTTGCATTCAACGTGAGAGTGATTTTGTTGCCTACTATGTCTTATGTTAGTAAGACATACTCTTGTGGAATTTACTTTATCGTAATGTATTATATGAATGTGCTGCGATATAATGGGATGGGAAATGCGAAGGTATTCATGGTTAGGAAATAGTGTACTTTGCTCATATTTCTTGTTTCATTTTATATTTGTGTGTATATTCGCTCATCAAGCCTATTTGATTATTTGTGACATTGTTTTAAGCACCAATACAATCGGTTCGTATGCATCAAAAGGTTCTGGCATGTAGTGAAAGTAAGTATTTCGATAGGGGACTACCGAGCCGAGGACGTTTATTGCCACAAAAACACGCTGATGGATCGTATAAATTACCGTTCGTTTTGTTTCTTTGAATTGTTTTTTATTTCGCTGATTGTGAGCATTTTTCAATCACATAACTTCCCTGCAGTCATTCGTTAGGTGTGATCATCTGCAGCTGATTTAGAACGAATACTTAGCGATTTTGGTCAGTGGCAAATAGCTTATGTTGTATTGTTTATGTGAGGAATTGGTTATGAATTTCTTGAGGTAGTAAGCCTAAGCCTTACGATTAGTTGCAGGCTAACCGATGATGTGTCATCGTTGGATGAGATTTACGTTGTATACTTACGATCGATTTGCGCGTTGGATAAACCGAAGCCAGTGAATACGTTCAAGCATCCAAATTTCGATTCGACACCGAATTGTCGACAACAAATCATCGAGTTTGAAATGGATAAACAATGCGAAGTAAACGATTGTGTATTTTCGTTTGTTTGCACAATTTTTGTTTGGTTTATCTGTTTTTCCACAAGTTTTCCAACCTCATCTGATTGTCAACTCCAGTCCGTCAAAAAATGAAATGAATCTTTCAGTTGATGGGATTTGCCGCGTATTTTGAAGCGCAGCTATACGGATCGTGTTGGATCAGCACAAATCCTTTAACGCATACGCCTTCGATGGTTAGCTGGTTTCCTGCATTGATACCGTTGAGAAATCTGGTGAGATTGTTACCGGGCGATAAGGTTGGTTCTTTTGTTTTTCATACATGAACTTTCAGTCATTGCTAGCGGTTTTAGGAAAATGTATCGTACGTTTTCTTTGAGTTTCAATAATCGGATAGTGGTGATGGAATAAAACATCAAATCCATATGAACAAATTAGAGATTTATCTGATTATCATGGAGTTTGTGCTTGAAAGTATTAGTGATTCAGGAGTTTTTCATTGAATCACTGTGTGCGCTTTGCAGATTCAATTTCATATTGATCGAAAAATAGACACGGGCGGCGTTTGGTACGAATGGTTCGTAGAATATAAGGTTTGTGCAGTTCGATGCGGTCATTGTTTAATTTTAGTTTTTTTTCGATTTGTTATGCGACATTTCATCTAGGTCATCCATCTTCCACGAGTATCGAGCCGAAAATCATGTTTCTTTATTTTTTGTCGGTCAGGGGCATTTATACGATACCAGTTAATGATTTTGTTTCGATACGAATGTATTGTTTTCTCAATGCATGATAACGCGAGTTTTGTGCAGGAATGCGAACTTTGATTGTTTTCAGGATTGCAAAACCGGTGAAATGAAGCGAACCGAGTTGCAGAATCGTAACGGAATGAGCTATTATATGCGACTTTAGTTTGTGGCCACTGGTCACTTTACTTCGTGTGTTTTTGATATGGATTTGCAAATGATGGAAGATGTTGTTGATGAATTCCTCACTTTGTACACGTGGATTTGTTTTTTCCACGAACTATTAAATTGATTGCTATTTGTGCATTCGTTTTGATTCATCATCATATCCTGGTGTGGATGATTTTTGGAGAACGTTTATTGGATTATTTGCAATTATTTGCCACTGCATTGCATTGATGTTGTGTATGCTTCAATTTGTACCTCGTTTTGCAAGATAATTGACTATCGGGTTGTTTCAGTGAGTTGCATTAGCTCACAGACCACGTTTTGTTTTGTCGTTGTATGAGTTTATGTAAGTTTATGATGATGAAATGAATCAAGAATTGAGAATACGCCGTTTATTTTGTAGAATCTCCGTGTCTCGCTCGTAGTTGGTATTTGATTGCTGTTTGTTGTATTGTTTTAAGTAAGTAACAAGTTTTGTATTGTTTTAGAATGTGTTCTTAAAGTTGGCTCCTTATATTTTGAGGTTTTTTTGTTTTGAGCATGCAGTTGATTGAATGATGTTTATGAAGCTGGATTATGTTCGGTGGCTCATAGCGCCTAGCGATTCTCGCCTTGTGTTCTTATGCATACACTAGAAAGTCTGATGCATTCCCGAGGAACTGAATGGAATCGTTTGGAATTGAGATTTCACTTTTTCCAAAGAGATAATATTCAGGGTTTTAATTATCGTTAGATTGATGACTCTTCATTAATGTTTTTGTTTTTGAGTATCGTTTATTGTTTTTTAACGTTCAAAATAGTTTTATGTTTTTATCACGTCGTTGAGACAATTCCCCGTGCTTGTTTATGATCATCACTCATTCCATAGGGATCTCATCAAGTTGAAAAACAAATGAGAAGGAGAAATTGTTCGTTGAGCATTCGTATCGTGTTGTTGTTATTATTGTTGATTGACGTTCAAGTTGTTAATGTTGCAGATAGATAGATATTCAAGTTGCTAATCGAATGTTTCAGAAAACTGTTTGATATCACCGTTGATTACTCTCTTTTAATGCTTTGGTCAGTTCCATTGAAAAGTTCATGAATTGTATTGTTTGTTTCTCTTGTAATGTAACGAATCGGATTCGATTGCTTATGAGAGTTGTTTGCCTAAGCGATAATTACACGTAGTCTCTTTAGTGGCTACGTGACGGATGTTGCTGTTGTTACTATCAGATTGCTTCAATAAACAATCACTATTACTCTTGCATTGAATGTTTTTCATGTTCACACAGTTCGTGCAAATTTCATGTGCTTTTTTAATCATCGATCATGAATTTGGAGTTCTTGTGCATCCAAAATTGTTGTGTTCAATTATGATGGTGTGAAAAAATATTTAGGACGAACACAATCGGAATATCTGGATGCATGAGATTATCAATGTGATTCGGAAACAGAAACGAGACAAATGAATATTTTGGCAAGAAGTGTGAATAGCTGACATTGTTCTCATGAGAAGTGCTCTTGAAAACCTGCATCTGTTCACTCAAAATCACTCCAATAAACAAATAATACAGTCAATGAAGACCGCAAAATGGTCCGAGTCTTTCATGTTGATATGGGGAAGAATTCGGTGTTGAGATAAACAGTGCTAACGGTTAAGTTATATGAACGATGTTTATACTAGAAATTATCAACATCTTATGGCTCACCATAATTGTTGTTCTTCTCTCCAGCTTGAGCAGTTTTGAATAATGAATATGAAGGACCCACTAACATCTGGAAGTTTCATACACATAATTTTCATGGCCTGGTCGCGATTCACTTTTGGGCTTTTGATACCTCGCAGCGTCTAAGCAGCTATCCTCCTTAGATTTACCACACCTTTCAGTGATTCTTCACTACTTAGCTTACGGTAGCAGCGCTTATCGTTAGAGATTCTGCCCAAAAGAACGATGCATAAACATCAATATGCTCCAGGGCAAACTTGAGAAGATGGTAGGCTTGAATGCATCAAAATCGTACTTCTATAGTAATGTATAATATGCATTGATCTATTGTGATTGAATGCATACCAATGAGCACTTCAGCGCTAGTTCAGATAGCTTCAACAAAATAGCTATAACACCTCAACAAAGCGAAACCGCCCGAGAAAATATATTTTTCTGAATGCAGAGATTCTGCTCGATCGATTGGTGTGAAGAAATTGATATGCTACTGGTTAAAGCTGAGGGTACGGTAGGCTTGAATGTCTTTGCCCGAATGGCATCACAAAAATTAATATATCTCCTCGCAAAGTAGAAATTTTCGAGCCGATATTTCATTATAAGAAAGAAGAGATTCTGCTCGATCGAACGGTGTATAAATGATGATATGTTTCCGGGCAAAGCTGAGAAGACGGTGAGCTTGAATACATCAAACTCAAATTTCTATAGTTATGTATAGCCTCTCAATTGATCTATAGTGATCATACGGGAATATGAATGAGCGACTCAGCGCTAGTTGAGATAGCCTTAAAAAAATAGCTATATCTCCTTAACAAAGCAAAATCGCTCGACAAAATATATGATTTTCATTATCCAGAGATTCTGCTCGATCGATTGGTGTGAAGAAATTGATATGTTGCTGGTCAAAGCTGAGGGTACGGTAGGCTTGAATGTCTTTACTCGAATAGCATCACAAAAATTAATATATCTCCTCGCAAAGTAGAAATTTCCGAGCCGGTATTTCATCATAAGAAAGAAGAGATTCTGCTCGATCGAACGGTGTATAAATGATGATATGTTTCCGGGCAAAGCTGAGAAGACGGTGAGCTTGAATACATCAAACTCAAATTTCTATAGTTATGTATAGCCTCTCAATTGATCTATAGTGATCATACGGGAATATGAATGAGCGACTCAGCGCTAGTTGAGATAGCCTTAAAAAATAGCTATATCTCCTTAACAAAGCAAAATCGCTCGACAAAATATATGATTTTCATTATCCAGAGATTCTGCTCGATCGATTGGTGTGAAGAAATTGATATGTTGCTGGTCAAAGCTGAGGGTACGGTAGGCTTGAATGTCTTTACTCGAATAGCATCACAAAAATTAATATATCTCCTCGCGAAGTAGAAATTTTCGAGCCGATATTTCATCATAAGAAAGAAGAGATTCTGCTCGATCGAACGGTGTATAAATGATGATATGTTTCCGGGCAAAGCTGAGAAGACGGTGAGCTTGAATACATCAAACTCAAATTTCTATAGTTATGTATAGCCTCTCAATTGATCTATAGTGATCATACGGGAATATGAATGAGCGACTCAGCGCTAGTTGAGATAGCTTTAAAAAAATAGCTATATCTCCTCAACAAAGCAAAATCGCTCGACAAAATATATGATTTTCTTCATCCAGAGATTCTGCTGGATCGATTGGTGTGAAGAAATTGATATGTTGCTGGTCAAAGCTGAGGGTACGGTGGGCTTGAATGTCTTTACCCGAATAGCATCACAAAAATTAATATATCTCCTCGCAAAGTAGAAATTTCCGAGCCGGTATTTCATTATTAGAAAGAAGAGATTCTGCTCGATCGAACGGTGTATAAATGATGATATGTTTCCGGGCAAAGCTGAGAAGACGGTGAGCTTGAATACATCAAACTCAAATTTCTATAGTTATGTATAGCCTCTCAATTGATCTATAGTGATCATACGGGAATATGAATGAGCGACTCAGCGCTAGTTGAGATAGCTTTAAAAAAATAGCTATATCTCCTTAACAAAGCAAAATCGCTCGACAAAATATATGATTTTCATTATCCAGAGATTCTGCTCGATCGATTGGTGTGAAGAAATTGATATGTTGCTGGTCAAAGCTGAGGGTACGGTAGGCTTGAATGTCTTTACTCGAATAGCATCACAAATAGCATACTCGAATAGCATACTCGAATAGCATCACAAAAATTAATATATCTCCTCGCAAAGTAGAAATTTTCGAGCCGATATTTCATCATAAGAAAGAAGAGATTCTGCTCGATCGAACAGTGTATAAATGATGATATGTTTCTCGGCAAAGCTGAGAAGACGGTGAACTTGAACACATCAAACTCAAATTTCTATAGTTATGTATAGCCTCTCAATTGATCTATAGTGATCATACGGGAATATGAATGAGCGACTCAGCGCTAATTGAGATAGCTTTAAAAAAATAGCTATATCTCCTTAACAAAGCAAAATCGTTCGACAGAGTATATGATTTTCTTTATCCAGAGATTCTGCTGGATCGATTGGTGTGAAGATATTGATATGTTGCTGGTCAAAGCTGAGGGTACGGTAGGCTTGAATGTCTTTACTCGAATAGCATCACAAAAATTAATATACCTCCTCGCAAAGTAGGAATTTTCGGGCCGACATTTCATCATAAGAAAGAAGAGATTCTGCTCGATCGAACGGTGTATAAATAATGATATGTTTCCGGGCAAAGCTGAGAAGACGGTGAGCTTGAATACATCAAACTCAAATTTCTATAGTTATGTATAGCCTCTCAATTGATCTATAGTGATCATACGGGAATATGAATGAGCGACTCAGCGCTAGTTGAGATAGCCTTAAAAAATAGCTATATCTCCTTAACAAAGCAAAATCGCTCGACAAAATATATGATTTTCTTTATCCAGAGATTCTGCTCGATCGATTGGTGTGAAGAAATTGATATGTTGCTGGTCAAAGCTGAGGGTACGGTAGGCTTGAATGTCTTTACTCGAATAGCATCACAAAAATTAATATATCTCCTCGCAAAGTAGAAATTTTCGAGCCGGTATTTCATTATTAGAAAGAAGAGATTCTGCTCGATCGAACGGTGTATAAATGATGATATGTTTCCGGGCAAAGCTGAGAAGACGGTGAGCTTGAATACATCAAACTCAAATTTCTATAGTTATGTATAGCCTCTCAATTGATCTATAGTGATCATACGGGAATATGAATGAGCGACTCAGCGCTAATTGAGATAGCTTTAAAAAAATAGCTATATCTCCTTAACAAAGCAAAATCGCTCGACAGAGTATATGATTTTCTTTATCCAGAGATTCTGCTGGATCGATTGGTGTGAAGAAATTGATATGTTGCTGGTCAAAGCTGAGGGTACGGTAGGCTTGAATGTCTTTACCCGAATAGCATCACAAAAATTAATATATCTCCTCGCAAAGTAGAAATTTTCGAGCCGGTATTTCATTATTAGAAAGAAGAGATTCTGCTCGATCGAACGGTGTATAAATGATGATATGTTTCCGGGCAAAGCTGAGAAGACGGTGAGCTTGAATACATCAAACTCAAAATTCTATAGTTATGTATAGCCTCTCAATTGATCTATAGTGATCATACGGGAATATGAATGAGCGACTCAGCGCTAGTGCAGATAGCTCTAAAAAAATAGCTATATCTCCTTAACAGAGCAAAATCGCTCGACAAAATATATGATTTTCTTTATCCAGAGATTCTCCTCGATCGATTGGTGTGAAGAAATTGATATGTTGCTGGTCAAAGCTGAGGGTACGGTAGGCTTGAATGTCTTTACCAGAATAGCATCACAAAAATTACTATATCTCCTCGCAAGGTAGAAATTTTCGAGCCTATATTTCATTATTAGAAAGAAGAGATTCTGCTCGATCGAACGGTGTATAAATGATGATATGTTTCCGGGCAAAGCTGAGAAGACGGTGAGCTTGAATACATCAAACTCAAAATTCTATAGTTATGTATAGCCTCTCAATTGATCTATAGTGATCATACGGGAATATGAATGAGCGACTCAGCGCTAGTGCAGATAGCTCTAAAAAAATAGCTATATCTCCTTAACAGAGCAAAATCGCTCGACAAAATATATGATTTTCTTTATCCAGAGATTCTCCTCGATCGATTGGTGTGAAGAAATTGATATGTTGCTGGTCAAAGCTGAGGGTACGGTAGGCTTGAATGTCTTTACCAGAATAGCATCACAAAAATTACTATATCTCCTCGCAAGGTAGAAATTTTCGAGC